>ML374934.1:123616-163906 GCA_005239525.1 Nicotiana knightiana
TTTCTGAAGTTGCTGATGTTCCTGCTCCAAAAGTAAGAGCTACTCGTAGCACTGTGAGAGATGAAGAAGAGAAATTAGAAAAGTCTCTGAAGGAGGGCAAGAAGAAGAGGGAAGCAAAAGGAAAAGCAAATTTTGGAGAGCCTGTTGAGGCTACTGAGATTGAAGAGACTGGGTTGGACCTGGTCCAGCAGGAGGAGAATCTGCTCCAGGTGTGGCTGAGACACCAAAACCCACAAAGGCTAAGGCTTCTTTAAGGAAGTCAGCTAGAATGTCCGTCACACCAACAAGATCTGTTATAAAGACCAGGGCCAAGCCAAAGAAAGTGAAAATTGTTGAGGATGATGATGCAGACTGGAGTGGAGAGGAGGAGAAGGAAATTGGAGAGGTGACTGATAGAGTTACCATGTTTGGAAAAAGAAGAATACTGAAGGGTAAGTTGGTGAAGGATTTAGAGGAGCCTGTAATGCAATATCTGATGGAAACTCTAGAGGTGCAAGGCTGGAAGGACCTAGTCCTTCGCATGGAAGGCAGGCTGGCAAGAGCTGAGTTGGTAGAATTTATGGGGAATTCCATTGTCAAGGAAGGCAGGGTCACTTCTATGGTCAAAGTAATTGAAGTTTCCTTTGATGTTAAAGAACTGGGTGTTATTCTGAACATACCAGCTGAAGGCTATGAGGACTATACAAGGCAGAGATGGCCTTGTCTAGTTGGGATGGCCTCAGTAATCAACACCACCAGGTTCTTTAGTGATAGTGAGAAGGAGATTGAACCCAGGCCGGTTTACAAGAGTGAAATGAAGCCAGAGCACAAGATACTCTTTGAGTTCGTCATCAAGTTCCTACTGCCTAGACAAGAAAGAAGGCACATGGCAAATTATATGGATCTTACCTTGATGGAATGCTTGAACAGGGGAAAGCAAATTAATTGGCCGGCGTTCATCATCCAACTCTTTGACAGAGTGGTGAATGGAACCAAAGCACACGCAATTCCTTATGACTTCATTCTGATAGCAGTGCTTGCACATTTTGGGGTTCCAGTAAAGAAGGCTGAGATGGATACTCCCAAAGACTATTTTGGAAAGGAAATTTTGCTTACATGTGACTACAATTTCAATGTTCCTGTGGATGAACCTGGTTCATCTAGGAAACAACCATTCAACAACAAAGTTAGAACTCTGGTGCAGGAAAACGAGATTAAGGATATGGAGATCCTTCATTTGAAGTCTCGTGTGATTGAGGTTGAAGCTGAGCGGGATGCTCTTAAGGCTGAATTAGCAAAGGAGAAAGAAAAGAACGAGGGTGTTCTTCAGGAGATGTTGTCTCTCCTACAATCCAAGACCACAACCTCCTCTTCACCTTCCTATCCTTAGGCTTTCCAGAGCTTCCAAAACCCCTCTTTAGACCAGTTATTCAATTTCAGTTCTTTTTACTCTTTTTTTTTTGCTCATGGGTTGTTTGTTTTTGTTTTCCTGTATGGTGGTTGATTATTGTTACTAATCAATGAATTTTGCTTCTAGTTATTGACTTGTCTTAATTTCTTAGTTAGCTAACATTTATTGGCTTCTTGTGTTGATTAATCATGATTTGCACCTGCAGTTGCCTCAATAGCCATGAGTAATAATTGATAAAACTGGTAAGTATATCATTTTGCAAACTTTTCGATGATGCCAAAAGGGGGAAGATATGTGCTGAACTTTTCAAAATGTTTTTTAAAGTGATATTTATAACCTAATGAACCTGGATTCTCTATGATTAATGCTTGAAACCATACAAAGTGTTTGAAGGGTATACAAGATTAAGCACAGAGTTTGTCATTATCAAAAAGGGGGAATTTGTTGACCCATGTCACTGCATAGTTTTGAAGATTGACAAATGGCTGACCAGTTGAACCAGGTCCATCAAAGCACACATCTTGAACTGATGAGCTGGCACATGAACCGTATATGCATAGGAGATATTTGTGAATGTGAAATAACAATGAACCAAGAGATTGTATCCTAATGCGAAAAGGTTGCAAACTGATGAGATAATTGAAGTCGAATTCAGCAAGGAAAGTAACAAAATAAAGGAAGTTGAGTTTGGTACGAATTAGGTTCACCCAGGTAGATTTGAACTAGAATTGGACGACAAGATCAACAACTGACTCTATAAATACTTGATGTATTTCTGTTGGAATTCTACACGCACAAAAGCTGAAGTGAATCAAAATCTGAAAGCAAAGTTCCCAGAGTTATTTTGCTAGCAGAATCATTGTGCGATGCAAGGGCTACAGTTCAACTAGAAGAACCAGTTCCATCTGATTGATTATTGAGTCTAGTTGAGTGTAGTAGGAGTTTTAATATTGTATCTTTCAGCTTTCATAAAAGCAATTGTAATAGGTACGTATTTTTCAAGTTAGAGTTAACTTGAGGTGTGTAGAAATTAGCTAGGGGATAGTTACTACAAAAGGATTAGAGTTAGTCCAAGGATTACAAAAGAGTTTATTTTGTAAGTCTGTTTGGCTCAGAGTTTTAGTGAAGATTTTGAGCAAATCCTAATGAGGAGTAGGTTGTGGTTTTTTCACCTTTTGAGCCAGGTGTTTTCCACGTAAAAATCTCGGTGTTTTTACTTTACTACTTTTTATTATTCTGCAACTGTAGTAGTTGGAACACCAAGAAGAACCAGGTTCTTCTACTAAGACAGCACTCGAAGATTGGGTACCACACAAAGTAACCTATCTTCTTGTGTGGTATTGAAGTCTAAAACATCTGGAATAGAAATAGGTTGAGTGTCGGGCACCAAGTTAATACCAAAATTAATATCCCTGTCAGGTGGCATGCCTGGCAGGTCTGCAGGAAATACGTCCAGAAAATCATGGACTACAGGAATAGAATCAACAGATGGAGTCTCACTACTAACATCCCTCACAAAAGCAAGATAGGACTCGCATCCTTTCTCAACCATACACCGAGCCTTTAAATAAGAAATCACTTTGCTAGGCACATGCTCTATAGACCCTTTCCACTCAACTCTAGGAACTCCGGGCATATCTAAGGTCATGTTCTTAGCGTGACAATCAAGAATAGCATGACATGGGGATAACCAATCCATGCCCAGAATTACATCAAAATCGACCATACTGAGTAACATCAAGTCCACTCGGGTCTCTAGACCCCTAATAGATATAAGATACGACCGACACACACGGTCCACAACAATAGTATCACCCGCCGAAGTCGAAACATGAACAGAGTTAACTAAAGACTCACGGGGCATATTCAAGAAGTGAGCAAAATAGGATGAGACATAAGAGTACGTGGAACCAGGGTCAAATAAAGCCAAAGCGTTAGTGTGAAAAACTGAAATAGTACATGTAATCACCGCATCGGATGCCATCGCATCAGGCCTAACCAGAAGTGCATAAATACGTGGCTGGCCTCCACCTGCTTGACCTCCCCCTCTAGGACGGCCTCTAGCTTCCTGACCACCACCCTAGCTGCTTGGGTAGGTGGTTAAGTGACGGGGGCTGAAGCCGAAGGCTGAACCCTCTGCTGGGATGAACTACTAGGACGACGGGGACACTGCCTCCACCCATTTCCGAACTCTCCACACTCATACAACCACTTGGATCTGGAGATGAAAATGAACGAGGACCTCTACCACCCTGATAACCACCAGACGAAACATGCATAGACGAACCCTGATAAGATAATGCTCGGGCGAAGCTCTAAGCTGGAAGGGCATTAAAGATGAACGTCCCTGATGAGAATTGCAAGGACCCTTCCCCGACGATACACCACTTTAAGTTGGGCGAGCTATTTATGGAGGTCTAAATGGACGACCTCTGCTAGGCTGAAATTTCCCTCTGGGAGGAGCACCCCTGAAATTACCTGATCCCCGAGGCCTCTTAGCCTCCCTCTTCTCACGTTCCTGCCTGTGAACCGACTCAATGTCCCGAGCTATATCAACAACCTGCTCAAACGTGTCCATACACCCTCTCTCTGGTCATCAAAATCCAAAGCTGATACGAGAGACCATCCACAAATCTCCTGATACGCTCCCTGTCAGTGGGGACTAACTCCGAAGCATGTTTGTCCAACTCAGAAAACCTCATCTCGTACTGAGTAACTGACAACTCTCCTTGGTGCAGCTGCTCAACCTGCCTGCGCTGCTCCTCTATGTGGGACTGAGGAACATATTTCTCCAAAAAGATCGTGGAGAACTGCTGCCAGGTGAGCAGTGCTGAACCAACCGGTCTACGCCTCTCGAATGATTCCCACCAAGTAAAAGCAGCACCCCCAAACTGAAATGTAGCAAATGAGACCCACTGGTCTCCAAAATACCCGCAGTACGTAGTATCCTCTGGCACTTATCTAGAAACCCTTGGGCATCCTCGCCCTCTGTACCGCTGAAGGTTGCAGACTGAAGTCTGCTAAACCTCTCCAACCTGCGCTGCTCATCCTCAGGCATAGCAGGGACCACATAACCCTGAACCGGAGAACCTGGCTGATCTGGGGATGCTCCCGGTGCCTGAATACCTCGTACAACTGGCTCAAGTGCCCGGGCAGCTAGAGTCTGATTGTCTCTCCCGGTCTGAGCTGCATTGGCAGTAGTGGTCATAGCCACTGCCTGAGCTAAACTGGAACACACCGTCAATATCTGAGCCAGGGTCTCCTGAAGACTTGGAATAACAATAGGCACAGCAGGTGCCTGATCCTGTCCCGCTGGAGCAACATCGGCGGGAACCTGATCCTGAACGATAGGGGGATCCTGTGGCACTGTCCCAGATGCTGCACGAGCAGGTCCCCCAGCTCTACCATGGCCCCGACCCCTTGTGGTTCTGGCTGGTGCCTAGTCACCCTGATCGGTATTGCGTGTCCTCACCATATGTGAGAGAATGAAACAACATAAGTTTAGATTTCAAGAATCAATAGATTGGCTCGAAAGAGTTCAAAAAGATATAGATGTTTCCTAAGAGTTCTACAGCCTCTCGAAGATAAGTACAGATGTCTCCATACCGATCCGCAAGACTCTACTGAACCTGCTCATGACCGTTGAGTCCTATGTAACCTAAAGCTCTGATACCAACTTGTCACGACCCCAAATCCTAACAGGCTGTGATGGCGCCTATCGTGGAACTAGGCTAGCCAACCATCACATTACTACACATTTATTCAATTATAAAAGTTCACAATTTAATAATAAGCAGCAACCATAGCATAGAATAATGTAATTAAGTCTTAGCGTACCAATAATAGTCTAACAACTCTAAACAAAACCTCCCAAGACTGGAGTCAATAGTCATGAGCATCTAAGAATAAATAAAGATAACTCTTCTAAAACTATAATATATGTCTCTGAATCAAACGCTAAAACTAAATAAGGAAGGGAAATGGAGAAGCTATGGACGCTGGACAGCTACCTCGAAATCCCGTGAACTGATGCTACGAGCAAGGACATCTACTACTCCGGATCGTCACCTGAATCTGTGCACAGAGGCACGGGGAGTAATGATGAGTACGTCAACTCAGTAGTAATGAAAATAAACCGCAGTCTGAGAATTTTAAAACACACAGTACAGATACACGATTTCACAAAAGCTAGTAAAACACCAAGTCACCATGTAGTATTCATTAAATACATAAGTTCGAAATCAGTTTCCAGAAATCCTTTGAAACAAGTGTAATATTAGTACATCTTCAGTAAAATTCTCGGTAAAACCAGTTTGAAAGCGAAGTAAATCATAGTTCGAAAACTTAGTAAAATCATCATAAATCTTCCCCTCGGACTAAAATCATTTCTCGTAACAATTGCCCCTCAGGCATTCTCTCAATCACTCAGTATCAATCATCACTCAATAGGTACCTGCGCTCATGGGGGTGTGTGCAGACTCCGGAGGGGCTCCTACAGCCCAAGCGCTATAACAACATAAGGCCTGAAAGCCTCCTCACAATATAGGCCTGAAAGCCTCAGTCAGCTAGACACTCTCAATGTGCCCTTAGGCCATAAACATCCGGGTTCTCGACCTAAAACAGTGTTTCATTTTTCAATAAATAGTATCAAATACTCTGAGTGTCAAAAAAATTTATCAGGGAAAGACGGAGTGAAAAATCATAACATATCGGTGAGGAAAATATAGTAAACACAACCCCCAAGGAGAAAACAGATCGGCACTAGGCCCCAAACACGGCTTACAGCCCAAATCATATCATAATAAAATAATACTAATTAAGCATAGGCTTAAAAGTTGATTTAGCAACTCAATAGTCGCCTAAATAGAAAGATGTTTCCAAAGTTTCAACATTTGTATTTCAAAACCCGTGAAAGGGTGCATAGTCCGGGGTTTCATATCCTCAGGACAGGATTTAAAGACATTACTTACCTCAAAACTAGGCCAGAAACTATTCTGCAACACGCTTGCCGCTCGTATCAACTTCCGAAGGCTCCAAATCTATCAAGTTCATATTTTTATCATCAAATTATGCTTAAGGAATGAATTCCAATTGAAAGATACAAGTTTTAGCTAAAAACTCGAAATCGGTTAAAACCCGACCCCCGGGCCCGCGTCTCATAACTCAGAAATTTTTATACCAAAACGTTCTTCTTCATCTCACGAGTATGTACATATAAAGAACGCTAAAATCGGAGTCCGTTTGACCCCTCAAATCGACCCCTAAAGGTCTCAAAATCTCAAGCCCTAAACCTACCTTTTCTACTGATTTTCATGAATTAATTGCTGAGATTATGTTCTATAATCACCCATAAACGAGTTTTAATAATCGAAACACTAACCTCTATGAAGAACACTGATTTTTCTCTTCAAAAATCGCCCCCAAAGCTCTCTGTCCGTACAAAAATGGAGTAAAAAGGATTTAAGGTCGCAAAGGGTTTATTTAAATACGGCCCAGTGATTTCTTCACTGCGATCGCGGTTCACAGCAGCTCAACCTCACGCGATCACAACAGATGCACGCGATCACACTTCACCTTCTTCCAAACCTACGCGATCGCACCCCGATACACGCGATCGCGATGCACAATTTTTCCTGGCCCTCAGAGTGTTCTACGCGATCGCAGCATTTTCCATGCGATCGCGATGCACAAATCCCTGCTACACAAAAACCAGAAAACCAGCTCTTTCTTTAAGTCCAAAAATGCCCGTTAACCAACCGAAATCAATCCCGAGCCCCTCGGGACCTCAACCAAGCCTACCAACATATCACATAACATCATTCAAACTTAGTTGCACTCTTAAAACACCAAAACTAACATCAAAACACCAAATTTACATCGGATTCAAGCCTAAGAACTTTGAAATTTCCAAAATCCACCAACGATGCTGAAACTATCCAAAACAACTCTGATTGACCTGAAATTTTGCAGACATATCCAAAATGACATTACGAACCTGTTTCAACTGTCAGAATTTCATTTCGACCCCGATAGCCTATTTTTCACTGCCGACTGGAAATCACCAAAAACTAACTTTCGCCAATCCAAGCCTAATTCTACACCGGACATTACAAAATTATTCTGAACACACTCATAAGTCCCAAATCACCTAACGAAGCTATCAGAGCCATAAAATTCGCATTCCGAGGTCGTTTACCAATAAGTCAACTCTCAGTTGACTTTTCCCATTATAAGGCTATCTTTAAAGGCTAAATGACAGAACTCTCACTACAACCATTCGATTTCAAGCCTATCGACTCTAACACATCAATAACATAATAACCAACATATGACAAGTCAATAACATCAATTATAATGCATGTTCTACGCAATGACGGACCGGGTCGTTACACATAATCAACCTCATGGTTCTTATACCCTAATTACATTAAAAACTTCAGAAACTTAAAAAGGCCAAATGAATTAGTTGAAATTTTGAAGAAAAAAAAAGTGTCTAGCATACTATTATATGTAAAAACAATATGACAAGTAAAAAATTAACATGAGATAAATCAACTGTAATATCTTAGCAATTCAAACACTAAAAGGAGAAAACAAACTTGACTTCATACTGTACCTCATTACAAGTAGATAGCCTTAGTATTATAATCTGAAAAATTACTCTTTTCAATATCGTAGGCGCAATCAGAGGCGAACCTATTCAGGTAGAAGAGGGGTCACCGGACCACGTTATCTTTAGCAAAAATTCTGAATGTATAAACGTATATATGTTGAAAACGGTCATATATTGCTTGAAACCCTTAAGATTAAAAGTCCGATAGGGCACTGGTTGAGCATTTTGCGCATATACCTTTAAATCCTGGGTCTACCTCTGGGCGCAAGAATGAAAGTAAACGACAATACACAGTGCATTTGAGAACAAAAATCAATCTTCTGAGACTATATATTCTTCAAACATAACATCTTATTACAATATCATGACAAAAAATGAATGTCAAAATTGGAAGAAAAAGATTCGATATTGGACCTCCTATATATTAAACCATAGTGTATCTGTTAATCAATGTATAAGCAAGAATGGAAAGTAAAAGAACATATAATAATTTTTGATCGGTAAAATCTTGATGAGTTTTAATTTCTTCTTCTGCAATTGTCTCTAATTTTGGAGCATTGGAAAGCCTACGAGGAGAAATAAAGCGTGCTGGTGCTACTTCTACAATATTATTCACGTATCTCCTTGCCATGCAATTGTCTTAATTTCTTGTATATGGAAATTAAATGTTTGTTGGCAATGAAAATTTCTTGATTATTGGATTTTTTTTTGAGGTTTTTTCTTTACTTTTATGTTAAGAAACTAAGATTTGATGTTCATTTATACTAGGTTGATTGAGAAAATGTAGGGTTGGAAATCATTTATTATTAGCGATAAACCATGAAGATAGATACTCCTCGTTTTTTTTGAGAAGTTTTAGACGAATTAGAAGTCTATGATTAATGGGTAAAAATAAAATCAGAGTTTACTTCCATAAATCTCGTGGTCAAATGTCGTTGCAATATTATTAGTGTCTAATTTCTATGCAGTTTTCATTTAAAAAAAAAATGCTAAAATCTAGGCAGCCCATGCTCAGATTCTTTACGTCTTTTTAATAATTCCAATTTATTCCTAATTGTTTTTTCTTTTTGACTAATGGACAGAAATTGAGAAGCAAATATCCCTTCTTTGACCAAGTTTACCATAATGTAGTCATTTAACTTAACATTTGTTTCACTCCCTCCGGTCCATAATAAATGACCAATTTACTTTTTTATTTTGGTCCAAAATAAATGTCTATTTATATAATCAAGAAAAAATTCAATATGATCTTTTAAAAATATCCTTATGTACGTATCCCTTAAAAGTCTTTTACCTTTCACAATAATTATGCTACAATATTTAATTAAGAGTAGTTTAGTCACATTAACTATTTTTGTCTAGAATTCTGCATTTCTTTAATGGGTGTGTCCAAAGCAAATTGGTCATTTATTATGGACCGGAGGGAGTAACACATAAGTTTCAAAAAATAACTGATTTTTTTTCTTCAAAAAATAACTTATATTTATAGAAGAAAAGAAAGACTTACTTACACCCAGTATTTATTCCAAACTAATAAATAATATGACATGAATACTTGTTTTTTTGCTTATGATTTTATCATGATTATTTAAGATTTCTTTTCCACGTGATGTTAGAGGAAATCCCACGAAACGAAAATCTTATAACGCATCATTAGTGAAAATATGAAAAAATAACTTCAAATATTAGATTGTAGCACCTTGATAACTATGAAAAGAAAAACAAAAGAAAATTCTTTTTGCAGCCACTCAAAATTAGTTCTTAACGGAAGAAATGGATTTATATACTTAGGGGTCGTTTGTTTACTAGATTAGGATATTAATCCCATATTTGATTATTGGTATTAGGTAAAACTGCTATACTTTTATACCAAAATCTTGATATTATATATCTATTTTGTATATATATATAGGATGTGGGATTATAATTGTGATATCCATGTTCCGAACCAAACAACCCCTTAATAGTTAATTAATAGAATAAGTGCTTAATTATGGTCTTAAAGATTAACAGTACACAAATTAGTGAATCTAATTTACAGTATTAAGCCCTTTTTGCTTCTTTATCAAAAAAATTCTAGAAAACTCCTGGCTCAGCTCTCTGTATTTCTGGTTGCTCAAAGCTTTTAGAAGTGACATATAGATTAATTATTCTTAGTGTGTATTAAATTAGTATTATTTTTATCAGATTAACAATTAATGTATATCATAAAATTTTATTTATAATTACCTAATAAGTATTTTGATTATAATTATTGGAGTAATATTTATTTTGTTATTGTATAGAATCTAAACTCATTTTGGACTCCTCGTGGCTTTCTATGTGAGTATGGGGGACTTTGGGTAAGTTTTTTTTAAAATCATCATGTCATGACCCGTCACATCATCATGCTACGTAAGTGCCATTTGACATATATTAATGCCACGTGGAAGTTTATATATAAAATAGGGTAGCACTTGTGAGAAGGTTCTAAAGAAATATAGAGGTTTTCCTAGAAAGACCCTACAACCCTATAGAATTACTAGGAAATTCCTTAGAAAATTCTAGCTATGTAGAAAAATCTAGAAAAAGGACTTGCTTGTAAATATTAAGGACTTGTATAACAATTAATATTTACATACTAGCCCCTAGGAGAGTAAGATATAAAAGGGGCAATTCATTTGTAAAATCACCAAGCAAAATAATCAAGTTCTCTCTAATACAAAGCTTTTCTTTTTGTGTTCTTTCTACCATTCTCTTAGCGATCTTGATTGTAGTAAGGCTGACTTGACATAGCAAGAACGTGAGCAAGTGTTAAGTGTCGCACGTGTACTTAATTACCAATTAAGGATGTGACAATCAGATGTCCCATACCTAATTATCAGAATAATTCGATTTCGCGTCACATATGATTCACTCTCTAAAAAAAAAGCCTATTTTCAGGGCTTGAAATTAGGATATTTGACTGAAAATATAATCTTATTTTGTCAATTAAGAACTTAATGTGAGTCTAGGAAATTTTTTATTTGCGTGCAAATCAATTTAGAAATACACATTTTGCAAGAATCACCTCATTTTTAGTATTAATAATAGCGTTAAAACTCGTAAGTTATTTTAACAGAAAAAGCTTATAATTATTTTTTTTACCAAGCATATTAATGACTTATGTTTTAGCTTCTACGCATTTATATATCCAAACATGTAATTACTCATTTATCAAAAAAAAAAATTACCACTCGTTGTTAACTATTTTTATTCAAATATGCGAAACGAACTTCATGTGTACCAATTTTGTAGATTTGAAGGGTTAGTGTATAACATGATATATGACGGACGAAAATGAATTAAGATCCAAACTTAAGGGACTATACTGAATTTTTCTCTTGAAAGTGCGCCAGAAAAATGATATTAAAGTAAAGAAAAAAGGGCATAATAAGCTCTAAAGTTAATCACTGATACAAAAGAAACCGCAATAATAAGTGGGGCACAATATAAAGTTTAAATCGTAGTTTCGCCTCTCTGGTTTATATCAGTGGCGGACTTATACGGTAGCTAGCAGATTCAACTGAATCCGTTTCGTTAAAAATAACACTGTGTATATATATAAATTCAAAATTAAAGCTATATAAATTTTGTACAAAATTTTTATTTAAACCCACTTGACAACTATTATTTTAGACTAAAGTTATATATACTTATAAATTTAAACCCGCTTGCATAAATTCCTGGATCCACCACTTGTGCATACTCCTTACATACCCTCTCGTGAAGACAATAACCCCCCTCCCCCCACCCCACCTTAAATTCAAAGCATTACAATTCGAGTTCCTTCTACCATGACCAAGAAACATCATCTTTCTCGTCGGAGTTCTTCTCGAAGATCCTTTTTCTCACCAAAACTTGTAATTAGTGGCGGACCAGGATTTTATGCAAGCAAGTTTGATCTTAGAAGTATATAACTTTAGTCGTAAAATAGTAATTGTCAAGTGGGTTCAGATAAAATATTTATACAAAATTTACGCTGTTTTAATCGTAATTTGTACATATACTCAGTATTATTTTTTAGTGAAGCGGGTTCAGCTGAACGCGCTTGGCTTCCACGTGAGTCCGCCACTGTTGCAATCCAAGAATTCATGATTTGTAGGGTATGCTTCATAATCAACTGCCAAGGAACAAAATATGAAAGATCATAGGGTCCAGAAACCACAAGAAGGTGATGCATCAATGGCGGATTCAGAGTTTAGAGTTTAGACGTTGAAATTTGAAAATCTGAGTTGAGATAATCACTTCTGAGAAGTATATTTAACACAAATTCTGAAATGTTTCTTGATTCTTTGACATCAATAAATAACATACTTGTTGATCATCACATAAGAGGCAAAAGAGAGGAGAATAGGAAGAAGATACATCATCTTCATGTTAACAAAGTTCAATTTTTCAGTTTCTTCTTCAAAAATGGTTTCCAAGTTAGGAGCATTTGAAGGTTTTTGACAAGAGATATAAGGGGAAGGAGCAACCTCTACCAAATTATGAATGTAACTCATTTTCTTTCCCATGTTGAGCTTTCTTTTAATGCAGGATTTTGAAGGATTGTTAATAATATAAAATCTTTGTGATTAATGAAGTCCAGAAGTTCTTTATATAGTTGTTGATAGAGAGCTAAATTGAAGGAAAACCTTTAAAAGTGATATATATATATATATATTTGGAAACAAGTGGATGGTAGACTTTGGACCAAGTGTGTGGTGAGAAAATTTAGTAGTAGTATTATTCTTTTAATTTATTAGATTTAGTATAGTCAAATAAAGCGAAAATGATGGGGAGAAATGGGTAAACCCTGAAAATAGGAAACATGCATTAATTATTTTGTAGTTTATGATATTTCGAAGATTTCAGGAAATCTTGAAAACGTGCAAGACACTATTTGGTATAACAGATTAAGTCAACGTAGAAGGGAGCAAACCCTAATTTCTTGCTTAACAAGCAAAGTAACTCATGTATAATAAATCAATGTTTATGTAGTTGTTTTACAATGGTGATATCCTCGTCAGCTTTCATGAATTTCGACAATTTTACGAAAGTGTCTAGTGGTGTCCTCGATAGTTTGCGCGAATTTTCAATTGTTCTATGAGGTGTTTGCTTCGTCAAAAAATTATATTGTGTATATAGATAAAATATTATGTTTTGGAGGTATATAATACATATTAAACACCCTTTGTCGTAAATTTTTTTCACCTCTTTTAAATTTGAATACCCTTGAGAAAATACCTAGCTTCGCCACTGTTGCTATCTCCCGCCAATATAAGAACCAGTAGAACTTTAGTCACCTAGCAGTTTTAGCTATGTTGGAGTTTGAACAATGATCTGCCATAGTTTTCATGTCTTTGTTTGATGTTAGATAACATCTATTTAATTTTTTTTTCTGGAAAAAGGAATGTCTGGAGGATGATTAGGCTAGCAAGAATATATTTGGAGATTTGATCTTTTTTTTGGGTGGTGGGAGGAGGGTGGGGGGAGGGATTTGATGTTGACTAAGCAAATTAAGACAATTTCTGAGTCATCTATTTGAATTGTTTAAGTACACAACTTGATTATGATAAGATAATCTTGTATATTAAGCAAGCCAGTGTATAGTTGTATGCCATTGTAACGACCCGGCCGGCCGTTTCGTAAGATTAGTCTCGTTTCCCCCGTTTCTGCTTTATCATATGTTGCTTAGCCTATTTATGTTGTGTTAGGTCAGTTGGTTCGGTTCGGAGTGGTCGTGGTGAGAATTGAGACACTTAATCTCTTAAATTAGCTTAATAGTTGAAAAAGTCAATCGAGAGTTGACTTATTGGTAAACGACCTCGGAATGCGGATTTTATGGCTCGGATATCTTCGTTAGGTGATTTGGGACTTAGGAGTATGTTCGGAATGAAGTTTCGATGTCCGGTGTAGAATTAGGCTTGAATTGCCGAAAGTTAGTTTTTGGCGATTTCTGGTCGGCAGAGGAAAATAGGCTATCGGGGTCGGAATGGAATTCCGGAAGTTGGAGCAGGTTCGTAATGTCATTTTGGATATGTGTGCAAAATTTCAGGTCAATCGGAGGTGTTTTGGTTGGTTTCGGCATCGTTGGCGAAATTTAGAAGTTTCAAAGTTCATAGGCTTGAATTTGATGTAATTTTGGTGTTTTTGCATTGTTTTTGGTATTTCAAAGGCTCGACTAAGTTTGAATAAGGTTATGGGTTGTGGTGGCATGTTTGGTTGAGGTCCCGAGGGCCTCGGGTGTATTTTGACAGGTTAACGGATCAAGTTTGGATGTTGGAAGTTGCAAAATTTTGCTGGTGTTCTGTTCTGGTGTCCTTCTATGCGATCACGTGGGTAAGAATGTGATCGCATAGGCTAGTTGAGGGCAGCATGGATTTTTATGCAGTGCGATCGCGTGGGTGGAGGCCGCGATCGCGTAAGAGTGGGTCCTGTGTGCAATGCGATCGCGTGAGTAAGGTACGCGATCGCATAGGGTGTTCTGAGGCGCGTGAGGGGCGATGAGTGTTTGAGCTATGCGAACGCATGTGTTTATAGGCGAACGCATAGAGTGGGCGGGTTTGTGCATCACGAACGCATCCTTGGAAATGCGATCGCACTGAGGTAATTTTATTGCTGGGCAGAATGTTTTAAAGGTCATATGTGCGAGATTAGCTCATTTTTCCTCCATTATTGAACGAGTTGGCAGCTCATTGAGAGGGTTAGAAGAGGAAATCGAAGGGAATCACTTGGAGGTAAGGTTTTAAACTTCATAACTCGTTTCTATGTCATTTCCTAAGTGATTAAACCGGAAAATTGTTGAAACTAAACCCAAATTTGGGAAAGAAAGGTGCATGGAATTTAGAATTTTCTTTTGAGGATTTGAGTGGGCAAATGTGGTCCATTTTAGTGTTCTTGGCATGTATAGAATCGTGGGAGGACGAGGATTCCAGTGATGTAAATTTTATCAAATTCCGAGATGTGGGGTCGGGGCTCAAGTTTGGCTGAATTTCGAAATTTTTGTATAAATTGATAGTTTTCGATTGGGTTGTGTTCCTTTAGCGTCTATTGATGAAGTGAATCTGGTTTTGGTTAGATTCGGAGCAATCGGGAGCCAATTTGATGGGCAAGAACATCGCGGATTAGTATTGTGGCCCGGTAGAAGTAAGTAATGGTTATAAATCTTGTCTTGAGGGTATGAAACCCCGGACCTCATATTTCTCACTGTTTTTAGCATGGCGCACACGTCGGATGACGAGTATGGGGCGCACACTGATTTTTGGATTGGACTTGGTCCTCTCCGCGGCAACTATTGAGTTGCGTATTTTACTCTAATCATATGTTAAATTGTGTTTCTAAAGACTATTGCTATGTTTGGGCTATAAGCCGTGTTTCAAGCCTCGTGCCGACTTGTTTATACACCTTGGGGGCTTTTTACTGTTATTTCCTCACTGTTGATTTATGATATACACTCAGTTATATCGCGCTTAACTTTTTTCGAAACTCAGCCTGATTTACACTATTTTGATATTTAAAAATGATGTTTTGGGTCGAGTACCCCGTTTTACTTATATGCCCGAGGGGCTTTTGAGAGGTTCTGACTGAGTGAGACCGAGGGCCTGATTTGTGAGGATATGATACGCCACGAGGTGGCTTGATATGAGCGCTTGGGCTAAAGGAGCCCTTTCGGAGTCTGCACACACCCCTAGTGAGCGCAGGTACCTACTGAGTGCTAAGTGCCGAGTGATGAGTGATTGGGAGGCATGAGTGACAATGAGGTTGCCCGAGGGGATGATACTGAGTGGCTGTGAGGTACTGAGTGATGTTCTGCCCGAGGGGCGATTTATGATTCATGTTTTTTCCCGAGGGGCTACTTATGATTTATTTCGTTTTTACACTAAATCCTTCGGTTATTTTTATTTTTGAAATTGTTGGAAAACATATTTTTCAAAGGATTTTTTTCTGAAGTTGGTTTTAAGGAATGATGATTTCATATCTCTATGTATATACTGTTGGAAAGAAAGGATGTGCATATTATGAACTGATGATACTTATTTTTATATGTTTCGTGCCACTTAGACTTGATTTATTTTCATTACTACTGAGTTGGCGTACTCACATTACTCCCTGCACCCCTGTGTGCAGATACAAGTGTTGATACTGAGCGTTAGCCATCTATTCCGTGTGGAGCCGGAGTTCGGGATATAGAGGTAGTTGTTCAGCGTCTGCATCATCTCTGTTTTCCCTTCTTTTGTTGTATCTAGCTATTCGTTCGGAGGTTTTGTATTATAATAGTAGACTTGTTGGTATATTTCTTAGAAGTTCATGACATGTTGACTCCGGATTTTGGGGATGGTTTAGACTATTCAATTGTTTATTTTGCCCAATAAATTCAGTAATTCTGTATACTTTATGAAATATTGAAAATGGTTGGGATTTTAGAAAGAAACTGTAATTATGTGATTATTGGCTAGCCTAATTCCACGATAGGCGTCATCATGACCGGTTTAGGATTTGGGGTCGTGACAAGTTGGTATCAGAGCCTAGGTTACATAGGACTCAACGGTCATGATCAGGTTTAGTAGAGTCTTGTGGATCAATACAGAGACGTCTGTACTTATCTTCGAGAGGCTGCGAAACCCTGAGGAACAATCTCATTTCTCTTGAATTTTGTCGTGCCATTTTGTTATTTATGTAAATCTAAACTTTTGTTGTTTCCTTCTCTCACAGATGGTGAGGACTCGTGCTACCGATCAGGATGATCATCCACCAGCTAGACCAGCGAGAGGTCGAGGCTGCAGTCGAGGCCGTGGTAGAGGTAGGGGCCAACCCGTGCAGCAGCCAGGGTAGTGCCAGTTGATCCCCCTATTGTTCAGGGTCAGATTCCCGACCCAGATACTTCAGCGAGGCAAGCTCAGGCACCGGCAGTGCCTATTGTTATTCCAGGTCTTCAGGAGACCTTGGCCCAGATCTTGACGGTGTGTACCACCCTTGCTCAGGCAGTTGCACTACTTCTCAGGCCGGGGGAGGCAGTCAGACTCCAGTTGCCCGGACACCTGAGCAGGGTACTCAAGACCAGCAGACACCGGGGGCGGTTCCAGCCCAGCCGGTTGCTCCAGTTCAGGACTTCGTGGTTCTGGCTATGCCAGAGGATGAGCAGCATAGACTAGAGAGATTTAGTAGACTACAGCCTCCGACATTCAGTGGTGCTGAGGGCGAGGACGCCCAGGGTCTTCGGGATAAGTGTCAGAGGATGCTGCGTACTGCTGGGATTTTGGAGACTAGTGGGGTCTGATTTGCTACTTTTCAGTTCTCCGGTGCTGCTTTCACTTGGTGGGAGTCTTTTTAGAGGCGTAGTCCTGTTGGTTCAGCACCCCTCACCTGGCAGCAGTTCTCCATTATCTTTTTGGAGAAGTATGTACCCCAGTCACACAGGGAGGAGCAGTGCAGGCTTTTTGAGCAGCTGCGCCAGGGGAGCTATCAGTGACGCAGTATGAGATGCGGTTCTCGGAGTTGGCTCATCATGCTACCGAGTTGGTCCCTACTGATAGGGAGAGGGTTAGGAGGTTCGTGGATGGCCTCACTTATCAGCTCCGCCTATTTATGACTCGGGAGAGAGTATCAGATGCTACATTAGAGCAGGTTGTTGACATTGCTCGAGATATTGAGTCGGTTCTCCGCCAGGAGCGGGATGAGAGGAGGCCAAGAGGTCTCGTGGATCGGGCAATTCTAGTGGTGCTCCTTCCAGGGGGCAGTTTCAACATGGTAGAGGCCGTTCATTCAGGCCTCCTTACTCAGTTCGCCCAGCTTATAGTGGTGCATCTTCGGGGCATGGTCCCCGTGGTTCTCAGCCAGTCCGTACTTCATTCGGTGCCCTCCCAGATCAGAGTGCAGCTCGAGCACCACCAGTTCAGAGTTCTTCTATGCATGAGTCTTCCAGTGACCGTTCTGGTGCTAGGGGTTTCTATCAGTCGCCGCCTCTAGCTCCAGGGAGTTGTTTTGAGTGTGGAGAGTTCGGGCACATGTGGAGGAAGTGTCCCCGTTGTCCCGGTGGTTCTTCTCAGCAGAGGGGCCATCCCTCGACTTCAGCTCCAGTTACTTCACCACCCGCCCAAGTAGCCAGGGGCGGTAGTCAGTCAGCTAGAGGTCGCCCTAGAGGGTGAGGTCGAGCAGGTGGGGGCATGAATGCCTACGCGTCCAGAAAGTTGAAGGTGCACGAGAAGAATTATCCAGTGCACGATCTTGAGCTAGCAGCTATTGTTCATGCCCTGAAGATTTGGCATCATTATTTGTATGGAGTGCATTATGAGATTTTCACTGATCACCGTAGTCTGCAGCATCTGCTTAAGCATAAGGATATGAATTTGCGTCAGAGGAGGTGGTTGGAGATTCTCAAGGATTATGACTTCACTATCTTATATCATCCGGGGAAGGCCAATGTAGTGGCCGATGCCCTGAGTTGCAGAGCAAAGAGTTTGGGGAGTCTAGCCTACCTTTCAGTAGCAGAGCGGCCTTTAGCACTCGATGTTCAGGCTTTAGCAGTTCAATTGGTGAGATTGGATCTATCAGAGCCTCCGCGGGTATTGGCTTGTGTAGCCTCCAGGTCTTCTCATTATGATCAGATCAGAGCACGCCAGTATGATGATCCACATTTTCTTGTTCTTCAGGACTGGGTCCGTCGCGGTGATGCCAAGGATATGGTTATTGGTGATGATGGGATCATAAGGATGCAAGACCGGATTTGCGTGCCCAATGTGGATTGGCTCCGAGATTTGATTCTAGTTGAGGCCCATAGTTCGCGGTATTCCATCCATCCGGGTGCCGCGAAGATGTATCAGGATCTGAGACAACATTATTGGTGGAGGCGGATGAAGAGAGATATTGTTGTGTTTGTGGCTCGGTGTCTCAACTGTCAGCAGGTCAAGTATGAGCACCAGAGGCTAGGTGGACTGCTTCAGAGATTTGATATTCCGGAGTGGAAGTGGGAGCGGATCACCATGGACTTCGTAGTTGGACTCCCAAGGACTTCGAGGAGGTTTGATGCTATATGGGTTATTGTGGATCGGCTGACCAAGTCCGCGCACTTCATTCCTATTGGTACTACTTATTCTTCGGAGTGGTTAGATGAGATTTATATCAGGGAGATTGTTCGATTGCATGGGGTTCCAGTTTCTATCATTTCGAACAGAGGTACTCAGTTCTGGAGAGCCGTACAGAGAGAGTTGGGTACTCATTCTCAGACCGACGGGCAGTCGGAGCATACTATTCAGATTTTGGAGGATATGTTGCGTGCATGTGTCATTGATTTTGGGGGTTCATGGGACCAGTTTCTGCCACTTGCGGAGTTTGCATATAATAATAGTTATCATTCGAGTATCCAGATGGCTCCGTATGAGGCTTTATATGGTAGGAGGTGCAGATCTCCGGTTGGTTGGTTTGAGTCGGGCGAGGCTAGACTATTGGGTACAGACCTGGTTCAGGATGTGTTGGGTAAGGCGAAGTTGATTCAGGAGCGGCTTCGCACGGTGCAGTCTAGGCAGAAGATTTATGTGGACCAGAAGGTTCCAGGATGTTTCTTTCATGGTTGGGGATAAGGTGTTGCTGAAGGTGTCATCCATGAATGGTGTTATGCAGTTCGGGAAGAGGGGAAAGTTGAGTCCCAGGTTCATTGGGTCATTTGAGGTGCTTCAGAGGATTGGGGAGGTGGCTTATAGACTTGCCTTGCCTCCCAGCTTGGCGAGTATTCATCCGGTGTTCCATGTTTCGATGCTCCGGAAGTATGTTGGTGACCCGTCTCATGTTTTGGAGTTCAACACGGTTCAACTCGAGGGTGATATGTCATATGAGGTAGAGCCAGTGGCTATTTTAGGTCTTGAGGTAAGAAAGCCGAGGTCTAAGGATATAGCTTCAGTGAAGGTTCAGTGGAGAGGGCAGCTGGTGGAGGATGCCACCTGGGAGACCGAGCGGGAGATGCGGGACAGATATCCTCACTTATTCGAGACTCCAGGTACGTTTCTAGACCCGTTCGAGGACGAATATTTGTTTAAGAGGGGGAGGATGTAACGACTCGGCCGGTCGTTCGGTGAGATTAGCCCCATTTCCCCCGTGTATGCTTTATCATATGTTTCTTAGCCTATTTATGTTGGGTTGTGTCAGTTGGTTCGGGTTCGGAGTGGTCGTGGTGAGAATTGAGACACTTAGTCTCTTAAATTAGCTTAATAGTTGAAAAAGTCAATCGAGAGTTGACTTATTGGTAAACGACCTTGGAATGCAGATGTTATGGCTCTGATAGCTTCTTTAGGTGATTTGGGACTTATGAGTGTGTTCGGAATGAATTTTCGATGTCCGGTGTAGAATTAGGCTTGAATTGGCGAAAGTTAGTTTTTGGCGATTCCCTGTCGGCAGTGGAAAATAGGCTATCGGGGTCGGAATGGAATTCCGGAAGTTGGAGTAGGTTCGTAATGTCATTTTGGATATGTGTGCAAAATTTCAAGTTAATTCGAGGTGTTTTGGTTGGTTTCGGCATCATTGGCGAAATTTAGAAGTTTCAAAGTTCATAGGCTTCAATTTGATGTAATTTTGGTGTTTTTGCGTTGTTTTTGGTATTTCGAATCCTCGACTAAGTTTGAATAAGGTTATGGTTTGTGGTGGCGTGTTTGGTTGAGGTCTCGAGGGCCTCGGGTGTGTTTTGACAAGTTAACGTATCAAGTTTGGATGTTGGAAGTTGCAAATCTTGCTGGTGTTCTGTTCTGGTGTCCTTCTATGCGATCGCGTGGGTAAGGTCCGCGATCGCATAGGGTGTTTTGAGGCGCGTGAGGGGGGATGAGTGTTTGAACTATGCGAACACGTGTGTTTGTAAGCGAACGCATAGAGTGGGCTGGTCTGTGCATCACGAACGCATCCCTAGAAATGCGATCGCACTGAGAAAAATTAATTGCTGGGCAGAATGTTTTAAAGGCCATTTGTGCGAGATTAGCTCATTTTTCCTCCATTATTGAACGAGTTGGGAGATATTTGAGAGGTTTTGAAGAGGAAATCGAAAGGAATCACTTGGAGGTAAGGTTTTCAACTTCATAACTCGTTTCTATGTCATTCCTAAGTGATTAAACCGGAAAATTGTTGAAATTAAACCCAAATTTGGGGAAGAAAGGTGCATGGAATTTGGAATTTTCTTTTGAGGATTTGAGTGGGTAATTGTGGTCCGACTTTAGTGTTCTTGGTATGTATAGAATCTTGGGAGGACTAGGATTCCAATGATGTAAATTTTATCAAGTTCCGAGACGTGGGCCCGGGGCTCGGGTTTGGCCGAATTTTTAGATTTTTGTATAAATTGATAGTTTTCGATTGGGTTGTGTTCCTTTAGCGTCTATTGATGATGTGAATCTGATTTTGGTTAGATTCGGAGAAATCGGGAGCCAATTTGAGGGGCAAGAGTATCGCGGATTAGTATTGTGGCCTGGTAAAGGTAAGTAATGGTTATAAATCTTGTCCTGAGGGTATGAAACCCCGGACCTCATATTTCTCACCGTTTTTAGCATGGCGCACACGTCGGATGACGAGTATGGGGCGCGCACTGATTTTTGGATTGGACTTGGTCCTCTCCGCGGCAACTATTGAGTTGCGTATTTTACTCTAATCATATGTTAAATTGTGTTTCTAAAGACTATTGCTATGTTTGGGCTATAAGCCGTGTTTCAGGCCTCGTGCCGACTTGTTTAGACCCCTTGGGGGCTTTTTACTGTTATTTCCTCACTGTTGATTTATGATATACACTCAGTCATATCGCGCTTAACTGTTTTCGAAACTCAGCCTGATTTACACTATTTTGAGATTTAAAAATGATGTTTTGGGTCGAGTACCCCATTTTACTTATACGCCCGAGGGGCTTTTGAGAGGTTCTGACTGAGTGAGGCCTAGGGCCTGATTTGTGAGGATATTATATGCCACGAGGTGGATTGATATTAGCTTGGGCTAAAGGAGCCCCTTCGGAGTCTGCACACACCTCCAGTGAGCTCAGGTACCTACTGAGTGCTAAGTGCCGAGTGATGAGTGATTGGGAGGCATGAGTGACAATGAGGTTGCCCGAGGGGATGATACTGAGTGGCTGTGAGGTACTGAGTGATGTTCTGCCCGAGGGGCGATTTATAATTCATGTATTTTCCTGAGGGGCTACTTATGATTTATTTCGTTTTTACACTAAATCCTTCGGTTATTTTTATTTCCGAAATTGTTGGAAAACATATTTTTCAAAGGATTTTTTTCTGAAGTTGGTTTTAAGGCATGATGATTTCATATCTCTATGTATATACTGTTGGAAAGAAAGGTTGTGCATATTGTGAACTGATGATATTGATTTTTATGTGTTTCTTGCCACTTAGACTTGATTTATTTTCATTACTACTGAGTTGGCATACTCACATTACTCCCTGCACCCTTGTGTGCAGATACAGGTGCTGACACTCAGCGTTAGCCATCTATTCCGTGCGGAGCCGGAGTTTAGGGATATAGAGGTAGTTGTTCAGTGTTCGTAGCATCTCTGTTTTCCCTTCTATTATTGTATCTAGCTATTCGTTCGGAGGCTTTGTATTATAATAGTAGACTTGTTGGTATATTTCTTAGATGTTCATTACATGTTGACTCCGGATTTTGGGGATGGTTTAGAACATTCAGCTATTTATTTTGCCCAATGAATTCAGTAATTCTGTATATTTATGAAATGTTGAAAATGGTTGGGATTTTAGAAAGAAACTGTAATTATGTGATTATTGGCTAGCCTAATTCCACGATAGGCGCCATCACAGCCGGTTTAGGATTTGGGGTCATGACAGCCATCCCTCAAGTGTAATTTGTTTAGGTTCATCTTCATGGAAGTTATTACTTCTGGTAAAAATACACAAACATAAAAGAGAAATGAATGTATTACTATACAATTGAAGGTGCAATTATAAAATAAAAATAAATAAAAAAGATGGTTTAATTACTACTGTATATGTGAAGCAAACATGAAAAATATATGTTGATCTGATTTGAGCTCAAACTCAACTCGCGTAGCCTGGTTAAGCATGAGTTCGAGTTTAAGTTCTTCTACTTTTAATAAGTCGATTTTAAGATCAATTTGAAGATTATTTGCTTATTAAGGACTTTCCAAATCTACATTTATCTATGTTGTCGTAGAGTTTTAAATTTGCTTGCAAATACCCCAAAAAATCATAGACGAACTCAAAGTTTGAAACGGCAAGGGCACTACTATTTTTGACATAGTCATGACTCATTCGAATCATTAGTTATTAAGTTTGACGTGCAACTCTTTTAACACTTTCATGATTATGATAAGTTCTAAGCTTCAATTTTTAGCATAAAGAGTTGAGGGAGGGTTTTAATCAAAAGAAATCGGAGTTTGGGGCGAAAACTAAAGAAAAAATCAAAAAAGAACCAGAACTAAAGAAAAAATAGCCAAAAGAAAAGAAATCTGGGCATATAATAGTAGGAGCAACCCAAATTTAATGAACTACTGGTGCTGGAATCGAATCCAAGTAATCCAAGCATAAGAGCAACAATAAGCAGCATACATTCTCCCACTTGACCCAATAATCACATAATATTAATATTTAATATAAGAACATTAGTTGCGCATAAATAAATTCTTCTATAATGTCCATCATAAATACCATAATATGATAAACTACTAAATGTGAGTTATGACGGTTATATATAATTTGTCTACATACTCCCCTCCATATACTACAACATTAGTAATTTATCGTATCAAGTTTATAAGCTATAAAATATTATAGTTTACAATAATGTCTAATTGAGACTTATCCTGTAACATCTCAAAACAATAATGTGTACACCAATAAGGAACAGAAAATCACTAATGTATATCAGAAACACATAAATGAGCTCAGAGTGTCAAAACATCATAAATACATTAATCATAAATACAGCCAAGACCCATTCTATGTACATGTTCTTTAAATATCTTTAGTTGTAAACCTTTCCTTAACGGATCTGCAATCATGAGATTTGTTCTAATATGCTCAAGTGACACTTTTTGTTTCTGAACTTCCTCCTTGACGGTAAAGTACTTTAATTCCATATGTTTGGCATCTTTGGAGTACTTATCGTTCTTGGAGAAGAATACTGCTGCAGAATTATCACAGTAAATTTTCAGCGGCTTGGTAATTGTGTCGACAACCCCAAGTCCTGAAACAAAGTTTCGCAGTCATAATGCATGAATTGTGGCTTCAAAACATGCCACAAATTCTGCTTCCATCGTGGATGTAGCAATGATAGACTATTTGGCACTCTTCCACAGTATTGCTCCTTCAGCTAATTGGAACAAATAACCAAACGTGAATTTTCTAGTGTCAATACATCCAGCGAAATTTGAATCCGAGTATCCAACAACTTCCAAATGCTTGTATCTCCTATACATGAGCATGTAATCCTTCGTTCCTTTCAGGTACCTTAAAACTTTCTTTGTAGCTTTCCAGTGATCAATTCCTGGGTTACTCTGATATCTTCCTAGCATTCCGACCGTAAAACTAATATCTGGTCTTGTGCAAGTCTGAGCATACATCAGACTACCAACAATAGAAGAGTAAGGAATTGATTTCATTTCTTTTCGTTCTACATCATTCTTAGTGCATTGCATGAGACTAAATTTGTCCCCTTTTTGAATTTGAACTATTCTTGTTGAACAATTGTTCATATTAAATCTCTCTAGAATTCTTTCGATATAGCCTTTCCAATAATCCTTGTGATCTATCACGGAATATTTCTATTCCTATCACATAGGATGCCTCACCCATATCTTTCATTTCAAAATTCTTAGAGAGAAAATCTTTAGTCTCACGCAATATGCCTAAATCATTAGCAGCAAGTGGAATATCGTCAACATATAGGACTAAAAATATAAACTTGCGCACACTGATCTTTTGGTATATACACCGATCAACAGTATTTTTCACAAATCCAAAAGATGTTATGGTATCATTAAACTTTATATACCATTATCGTGAGGCTTGTTTAAGTCCATATATTGGCTTCTTCAGTTTACACATCCTTTTCTTTTAGTTTCGGAACCCTCTGGTTGGTCCATATAAACTTCCTCCTCGAGATCTCCATTAAGAAAGGCAGTTTTCACATCCATTTGGTGTAATTCTAAATCATGATTAGCCATCAAAACCATAATAATTCTTAACGAGTCTTTCTTTGATACTGGTGAAAAGGTCTCTTTATAATCAATGTTCATTTCTGAGTATAATCGTTGGCAACAAGTCTGGATTTGTATCGTTCAATACTGCCATTTGAATCGTGTTTGGTCTAAAAGACCCATCTACACCCGATTCTTTTAGAACTTTCTGGCAATTCAACAAGATACCAGACTTTATTGTATTCCATGGATTTTAACTGTTCCTTCATGGCATCAATCTATTTGTCAGGCTCATTGCTTTTTATGGCTTGTGAAAATGAAATCGGATCCTTATTAAGGCCAATGTCAAAATCTGACTCTTGCAAATAAACCACGTAATCATCCGGAATAGCCGATTTTCTAACTCTTTGAGATTTTCTTAATGGCATTTCTTGCGGTTCATTTGTGTCAAATATTTGTGAGTTAGTTTCTTCATGAAGTGTTTCATCCAAATCTTGCTCGGTGTTGTCAAAGTGTTTTTCAACAACTGGAACAATATTTAGTATTATTGTGGAAGTAGGCACATTTGTGGATAATGGAATATTAACCCTCACCTCTTTTATTTCCACACTTTGTTTTTAAACACTCCCACTAACTTCAACATTCTCAATGAATCTTGCATTACCAATTTCAACAATTCTCGAACTATGATTTGGACAGTAAAACACATACCCTTTTGATTGGGCGTGTCACGACCCATTTCCGGAGTCGTGATGACGCCTGTCGTGGAAACCGGCAAGCCACCCATTTTATCTAACTAAATACAATTTCCCATAAAATGCCCCTTTTAACAAGTTCTGAAATCAATAATAATAATAATAATAATAATAATAATAATAATAATAATAATAATAATAATAATAATACTAAATCCAATATTTTTGGGAAAACCAGTTTATGAAATCAAAGACCAAATCCTACTAACCCCGGATCCAGTGTCATACAGTCATGAGCTGCTAATACTTAATACAATCAAAGAAATGACTAACATAGTCTGAAAATAAATACGACATGTAGAAAGGAAAGAGAAGACGAGACCACGGTCACTAGCTGCTACCTCGTCAACTCTGATGAAACTGTTGTGCTCCCTGACCCGAGCTAAATTCCGATGTACCTGTATCTGCACACAAGGTGTAGGGGGTAAAGTGAGTACACCAACTCAGTAGTAACGAAACCAAACTACGGGTTGAGAGGTAGTGACGGACTAAACCTCCGATAATTCAAACAACAGTATATAAATTGGACATGACAGTAATATATCAGGAATTAAACATGATGCATCAATAGATGTCTGTAACTCTGCATACTAGCATGAATTCATATAGAATCAAGAATGATGTGTACTCATTAATCAAGCTCTCATAAGGTGGTCCACTCAGTACTAGAATACGGCATTCAGGTCCAGGGAAGTTCATCCCGGATATTACATAAACACAAGTGACACAGTCACCAAGTACTGAGGAAAAAGGCCGATCCAGCCCCCCACGGAGAAATCCATCTCCGGAACATAATAACCACGGAGAAATCCATCTCCGGAACATGATAACCACGGAGAAATCCATCTCCTGAACATCTGTGCGCTCACTGGGGGTGTATAGACTCCGGAGGGGATCCTTTCATCCCAAGCGCTATATCAAGCCAACGAAGGCATGATTTCAGGATCGCTGCGGTGTGTAGTCCGACCTCATAACTGTCTCAAAACCAGGCCTCAAGCCTCACTCAGTCAGTACCTTCCAGTCTCACTCACAATGCTCTAGCATACAAAAATCAGCCCAAACAAATGATAATATAGAATAAATTAGCAACTTACGAGACTGAGTCATGCAACATATACTATAACAAGACTGAGTACATGAAAGAAAAAAATCATAGATAGAGACAACAATAATCGACCATTCTGGTATAAACACATCGGTGTGAAGCCTTAACATTTATACTTAGCATGATTTCTATTTCGTTCAAGGTATTTACCACCTTCGCAGTAGAATATCAATCTGAGATAACCAGTAGACAGTGCCATGGGATGATCCAGGCTACAATTATTCGGTAAACGCCCGCATGCCCGTCACTTGTCAAGTGCGTCACCTTAATTAACAGCAAATATCAAATAGTTTGGGGTTTCGAACCCTCAGTTCCAAGTTTGGAAGCGTTACTTACCTCAAAACCGGCTAATACACAAATTCGGCCTCCGACTGCTCTAAATCTACCAATAATCAGATGTGTATCATTATAATATTCTAGGGAACTAATCCCAATCGAAATGTATCAAAATACTCAAAAATCTCGAAATTGGTCAAAACCCGACCCCCCGGGCCCACATCCCGAAATTCAGAAATTTTTATATCAAACTGTTCCTTGTCATCTCACGAGTCCGTACATATAAAGAACATTAAATTCGGAGTCCAATTGACCCTTCAAATCACCATTTTATGATTCTTAATCCCAAGCCCTTAACACCCAAATTTACACTGATTTTTCCCTAATTTCCACTATAAATCCGACCTTTAACCACATATAAACGAGTTTAGAGTCCAAAAATCTTACCTTGATGAAGAACTATCGAATTCCCTCTTCAAAACCCTTCCAAAAGCTTCAAACCCGGATGAAATATTGAGAAAATGGCTAAAATTCGCGAAGGCACGTTTTTATACCTTCTGCCAGTGGGTCCGCACCTGCGACCACTTACACGCACCTGCGGAACCGCACCTACGGATCCCAGGTCGCACCTGCGGAAAAATTCTAAGGCCTCAAATCCCGCACCTACGATTGACCTCCTGCACATGCGTCCTTGCAGGTGCGGCCAATACCTCGCACATGCGGAAATTCCCTCACTTAGCCAACTTCCGCACCTGCGGTGCCACGTCTGCTCCTGCGGCTCCCCATCCGCAGGTGCGAAAACACCAGTAACAGAACCCCAGCAGTGCCAAAAATTATAAACTCCCCGTTGACCATCCGAAACCATCTCGAGCCCCTCGGGATCCCAACCAAAGTTACCAACACATCCCATAACATCATTCAAACTTAGTTTCACTCTCAAAACACCAAAACTAACATCAAAACACCAAAATCCCATCAAATTCAAGCCTAAGAACTTTTAAATTTCTAAAATCCCCCAACGATGCCGGAACTACCCAAAACAACTCCGGTGGACCTGAAATTTTGGAGACACATCCAAAATGACATTACGAACCTGCTCCAACAATCGGAATTCCATTCCGACCCCGATAGCCTATTTTTCACTATCGTCCGGAAAATCGCCAAAAATTAGCTTTCGTCAATTCAAGCCTAATTCTACACCGGACGTCTCAAAATTATTCTGAACACGCTCCTAAGTACCAAATCACCTAACGAAGCTATTCGAACCATAAAATCTGCATTTCAAGGTTGTTTGCCAATAAGTTAACTCTTAGTTGACTTTTCTCATTTTAAGTTTATTCTTAAGGACTAAGTGACTGAATTCTCATATAACCATTCCAATTTCAAGCCTATCAACTCTAACACATCAATAATAGAATAACCAATCTATAACAAGTCAATAACAGCAATTATAATGCAGGGTTTTTTTTTTGCAACGATAGACCAGGTCGTTACATTCTCCCCCTCTTAAACAAGCGTTCGTCCTTGAACGGGTCTAGAAACATACCTGGAGTCTCAAACAAGTGAGGATATTTGATCTGCATATCCCGCTCAGTCTCCAAAGTAGCCTCCTCCACTGGCTGACCTCTCCACTGTACCTTCACTGAAGCTATCTCCTTTGACCTCAACTTCCTGACTCACGAGCCAAAATAGCCACTGGCTCTACCTAATAAGACATATCATCCTTGAGCTGAATTGTGCAGAAGTCTAACACATGAGACGGGTCACCCACATATTTCCTGAGCATCGACACATTAAATACCGGATGAACACTCGATAGATTGGGCGGCAAGGCAAGTATATAAACCACCTCTCCAACCTTCTGAAGCACCTCGAAAGGACCAATAAATCGCGGACTTAGCTTTTCTATCTTTCCGAACCTTATAACACCCTTCGTGGGTGATACCTTCAGCAGTACTTTATCACCTTCCATAAAAGACACATCCCGGACCTTCCGGTCCGCATAACTCTTCTGCCTAGATTGCGCCATGCGAAGTAGCTCCTGAATCAACTTCACCTTCTCCAACGCATCCTGGATCAAATCTGTGACCAATAACTTAGCCTCACCAGGCTCGAACCAACCAACCGGAGATCTACACCTTCTACCATATAAAGCCTCATACGGGTCCATCTGAATACTGGACTGATAGCTGTTGTTATATGCAAACTCCGCTAGTGGCAAGAACTGATCCCATGAACCACCAAAATAAATCACACAATCCCATAACATGTCCTCCAAAATCTAAATAGTCCTTTCCGATTTCCCGTCGGTCTGAGGATGAAATGCAGTGCTCAAATCTACTTCAGTACCCATACCTCTCTGTACGGCCCTCCAAAATTGAGATGTGAATTGAGTACCTCTTTCGGAAATAATAGAAACCGGAACTCCATGCAATCGGACAATCTCCTTAATGTAAATACCAGCTAACCACTCTGAAGTATAAGAAGTGCTGACAGGAATGAAGTGCACAGACTTGATCAATCTATCTACAATGACCCAAATAACATCAAAACTGTTCGAAGTTCGTGGAAGCCCAACTACAAAGTCTATGGTGATCCGCTCCCACTTCCACTCCGGAATATCTAACCTCTGAAGTAATCCACCTGGTCTCTGGTGCTCATACTTGACCTGCTGGCAGTTGAGACACCATGCTACATGCTCAACAATGTCTATTTTCATCCCTCTCCACCAATATTGTTGTCTCAGATCCTGGTACATCTTTGCGGCACCCGGATGAATAGAATACCGCGAACTGTGAGCGTCTGCTAATATCAACTCTCGAATACCATCCACATTGGACACGCAAATACGGCCTTGCATCCTCATAACTCTGTCATCACCAATAGTCACATCCTGGGCATCACCCCGACTAACTCTATCCTGAAGAACTAACAAGTGGCGGTCATAATACTGTCGTGCCTTAATCTGATCAAATAAAGAAGACCGGGAAGCTATGCTAGCTACCACCCGCGGAGGGTCTGACAAATCCAATCTCACCAAATGTCCCGCTAAAGCCTGAACATCAAGTGCTAACAGTCGCTCTACTGCTGAAATGTAAGCTAGGCTCCCCATGCGACTCAAGGTATCGGCCACTACATTGGCCTTTCCCAGGTGATACAAAATAGTTAAGTCATAGTCTTTAAAAAGCTCTAACCATCTCCTCTGACGCAAATTCAAGTCCTTCTTCCTTAGCAGATATTGCAAGCTACGATGATCAGTGAAGATCTCACACTGCACTCCATACAAGTAATGCCGCCATATCTTTAAGGCATGAACGATGACAACTAACTCAAGATCGTGCACTGGATAATTGTTCTCGTGCACTTTCAACTGTCTGGACGCGTAGGCAATCACCCTACCGTCCTGCATCAAAACTGCTCCCAATCCAACTCTAGAAGCATCACAATAGACTGTGTAAGAACCCGAACCTGTAGGCAATACCAATACTGGAGTTGTAGTCAATGCTGACTTGAGCTTCTGAAATCTCTCCTCGCACTCATCGGACCATCTGAATGAAGCACCCTTCTGGGTCAATCGGGTCAAAGGAGAAGCAATAGAAGAAAATCCCTCCACAAAGCGACGATAACAACCCGCCAAACCCAAGAAACTCCTAATCTCCGTAGCTGAGGACGGTCTGGGCCAACTCTGCACCGCTTCTATCTTCTTCGGGTCCACCTGAATACCCTCACTAGACACTATGTGACCCAAGAAAGCTACCGAACCAAGCCAAAACTCACATTTGGAGAACTTTGCATAATGTTTCTCCTCCCTCAATCTCTGCAACACAACCCTCAATTGCTGAGCGTGCTCCTCCTAGCTACGAGAGTACACCAGGATGTCATCAATGAACAAAAGAACGAATGAATCAAGGTAAGGCTGAAACACGTTGTTCATCAAATGCATGAACGCGGCTGGGGCATCGGTCAGCCCAAAAGACATAACCAAAAACTCATAGTGGCCATATCTGGTCCTAAAAGCAGCCTTCGAAATATCATAATCCCGAATCTTCAGCTGATGGTACCCAGACCTCAAGTCGATCTTGGAGAACACCCTAGCTCCCTGAAGCTGATTGAACAATTCATCAATACGGGGCAAAGGATACCGATTCTTCACCGTAACCTTGTTCAGCTGCCTATAGTCAATGCACATACGCATGGATCTATCCTTCTTCTTTACGAACAACACCGGTGCACCCCAAGGCGACACACTAGGCTGAATGAACCCCTTATCTAGGAGTTCCTGAAGTTGTTCCTTCAGTTCCTTCAACTCTGCTGGGGACATGCGGTAATGAGCTATAGAGATAGGCTGGGTCTCATGCAATAAGTCGATACCAAAATCAATGTCCCTATCAGGTGGCATGCCTGGCAGGTCTGCTGTGAAAATGTCCTTGAACTCACGGACCACGGGAATAGAATCAATGGAAGGAGTCTCACTACTAACATCCCTCACAAAAGCCATATAAGACTCACACCCCTTCCAAATCATACGATGAGCCTTCAGAAAGGAAATCACCCGGCTAGGCACGTACTCCACCGAACCTCTCCACTCAATCTTTGGCAATCCGGGCATCGCTAAGGTCACGATCTTGGTGTGACAGTCGAGAACCGCATGGCATGTAGATAGCCAATCCATGCCTAAAATCACATCGAAGTCAACCATGCTAAGTAATAATAGATCTGCCCGGGTCTTCCGACCCCCAATAGATACAATAGAAGATCGGTACACTCGGTCTACCACAACAGTATCCCCCACCGGAGTCGACACATGAACAACTGAAACAAGGACTCACGGGGTGTATCCAAGAAATGTGCAAAGTATGAAGAAACATATGAATACGTAGAACCAGGATCAAATAATACTGCAGCATTCCGGTGACAGACATAGATAATACCTGTAATCACTGCATCTGAAGCTATGGCATCTGGTCTGCCCGGAAGTGCATAGAAACGGGCATGTCCTCCACCTGACCGACCTCCCCCTCTGGAGCGGCCTCTGACTAACTGACCTCCACCCCTGACTACCTGAGCGGGTGGTGTAGAAACTGTTGAGCTGGAGCCTGGTTCCTGTGCTGAAATGAACTACCAGAAAGGCGGGGATAATACCTCTTGATGTGACCCGGATCCTCACACTCGAAACCACCTCTACAAACAATTGGCGATGGGGACTAAAGGGAACCCTTGGGACCAGGGTAGCTGCTAGAAGAACCATGTGCTGAGGAACCCTGAATCGATGGTGGTCGGGATGAGCTCTGAGCTGGAAGTGCACTAAATGAGGAACGGTCCAGATGAGAGCTACGGGGACCGTGTCCTGATGAAGCACCACTGTAAGCTAGACGGGCTGGCGGAGGAGGCCTGAATGGTCTGCCTCTGCTGTGCCGAGACTGACCTTCTGAGTGATCCCCACTATAATTACCAGAACATCGAGGCCTCTTGGCCTCTTTCTCAACACGCTCCTGCCGGCGCACTGACTCAATCTCCCTGTCTATGTCAACTACCTCCTTAAAAGAAGAACTGGATACCCTCTCCCTGGTCAGAAAAACCCGTAGCTGGTAAGCGAGACCATCAACAAATCTCCGAATCCTCTTCCTGTCTGTGGGAACTATCCAGATGGCATGGCGGGCTAACTCAGAGAACCTCATCTCATACTGCGTCACGGTGATGTCTCCCTGACGCAACTACTCGAACTCTCTGCGCAGCTCCTCTCTGCAAGACTGAGGTATATACTTCTCCAAAAGAGAATGGAGAACTGGTGCCATGTAAGGGGCACTGCATCAGCGGGTCTATGCCTCTCATAGGCCTCCCACCAACCAAGTGCAGCTCCTGAAAACTGGAATGTAGTGAATGGAACCCCGCTGACCTCTAATATCCCTGCGGTACGTAGTATCCTTTGACACTTTTCCAAGAAGGCCTGGGCATCCTCGCCCTCTGTACCCCTAAAAATCAGAGGCTGGAGTCTACTGAACCTCTCTAACCTACGCTGCTCATCATCAGCTAAAGTTGGGACCACATAATCCTGTACCGGAGCAATCTGCTGCACTAGGGCTACCCCAGGTGTCTGAAGTCCCTGGGTGACCTGCTCAGGTGTCCGGGCAGCTGGAGTCTGTATGCCTCCCCCGACCTGAGAAGTAGTAGCAGTAGTGGACATAGAGACGGCATGTGCCAAGCTGGTGCACACTGTCAAAATCTGGGCTAGGGTCTCCTGAAGACCCGGAATCACAATGGGCACTGCTGGTGCCTGAGTCTGCCCCGCTGGAATCTCAGCTGCGGGGCCTGCTCCTGGGCAATGAGAGGGTCCACATGTGTTGCCCCGGCTGCACCCCTCCCTCTGCCACGGTAGCGACCACGGCCTCGACCTCAGGCTAGTCCTGTTGGGATCTGGTCACCACTATCATTAGCACGAGTCGTCACCATCTGTGAGAGAATGAAAACAACAGAAGTTTAGTTTCAGAGTTCAACAGAGTCGCACGAAAGAATTCAAAGAATGTGAGATTTTTCCTAAAGGTTCTGCAGCCTCTCAAATAGGGGTGTGCATTCGATTTATCGATTCGATTTTGACCCTTATCGATAATTACTTATCGATTATCGATTTGTACATATGCTTATCATTATCATTTCAATAAGGTTTCGATTTTTTCGATTTCGATTTCGATTTATCGATTTTTGGGGCTTATCGATTCAGTTATCGATTACACCTATAATTTAGAAGATGGGGATCTGGTGCCTATTATTTTTTTCTCCAGTTGTAAATTGTAGTGAAGATATATAACACAGAACAATCAAGGCAGTCCATTGCTTCAGTTGGTCCTGCTGTATGTTCCTTACGCTACTCTGTACTTCCAATACAGTCCATTTTTTCTCTATAACACAGAACATATATTTCGGAGTAGAAATTAAAAGTTGAACTCTGAGAATTGAATATCTCAAAACCCTTGTATATCCGATATATATGGAACATTTATAAAGGAGTTGAAACTCTATCAGTTCACCACACATCAATTTCTTAAGAACACAAACATACAAACTTGGACTTAGTATTTCTTAAGCCCACGACAACCTCAGCACTCAACTTCAGCAGCTTTCTTAAGCCCACGACAACCTGGTTTCCCACATCTCCTGCCTGTACATACTGTAACTGCCAAAAGAGTTATTCCAGCAAATAATATACTAAGTCCTAAACAGATGTATACTACTGGACGAGCTTCATAAATTTCTTCTTTCACCTCAGAACTGAATAACTAATTGTTCTGAGAATTTCAGGTATTTTATTCACCAAAAGATTAACATAAGGATGCAAAAAGCACCAATCACAGCAATGGTCAAGTGGCAGTAAACAGACCATTTGAATTGAACCAAGAAGCTGAAAAAAATCCAATCTTTAACTTACACCAACACCAAATTGCTCAATATAAATCAACCCATCTTGTATAATTCAGTAAAAGAATTATGGGTTTGAACGAACTAAAATATCAGTTCTGACAACCGCTTGGATCATTAGAGCATCAGTAATGGGGCTCAAGCTTTAAACCTGAAAGAAATTAAGAAAAATATTAAGAACTTTATAATACATCACATTCTTTTACAAGTATATTATTTAAAATGGAGAACTTACATAGCAGCTAACAAACTCTAGCAAACATCGTCGGTGGAAGCTTATTTGTCAAGATTAGTAAAATCTAATAAGAATATATATTAACAAGTCAAGCAATTAATATATTATTTAACTATCTTAAGCAATACAATAAAATTAATTCAAATATACATACCTTCCTCGAGTGTCTCGAGAAAATCTAAATCTTCCTCAACATTTAGAGGAAGCGATTCACTTCGAAGCCAATCTTGAAGGCACACTAGAGTTTCAACCAATTTAGGAGTTAATGAACTCCTAAATTGGTCAAGAATACGCCCTCCAGTGCTAAATGCACTTTCAGATGCCACACTTGAAATAGGAATAGCAAGCACATCTCGAGCCATCTTACCAAGAATAGGAAATCTAGGTGAGTTCACCTTCCACCAAGCCAAGATATCAAAGTCCGGTCTTTCATTTTCAGGATCTTCTGCAAGATACTTTTCCAATTCTGTTTTAGAATCCACACCTCCACTTGCGGCTTTATGTTTCCTTATTTTATCTAACAGTGCATCTAAATCAGTTGAAGTTTCCATTGTGCTGAATGAAGAGCTTGGTAAAGAGGTAGAAACTTTACCACCAGTATCTTTTGAAACCGACTTTGAGACATACTCATTAAAAAATGAACTCATATAAGTATGAACCTATTTTTCAATAATTGTCCCTTCATCATCTCCAAACATCTTCTTAAGTACAAAACTAACAGTAGTAAACTTGTAGCGAGGATCCAAAACACAAGCAATGAAAATCATTTTGTTCATTTTTTTTGGTTCACCCCAATACTTCTCAAATTTTTTCCACATACTTAATGCCATCTCACTCAAAAGTTCATCTTCAGTTATTATTAATCGATTTAAGTAAACAGCAACTTGACCAATTTCAATAAAATGAGCATTCGATGTTACATAAAGTGACCCGGACACCTTCAAAGTGAGATTATAAAATATTTCAAGAAATTGTGCAATTCTCTTTACTTCATCCCAATCAGTTCTTGTAAGAATACCTACAGGCTTTCCATCTGAATTGGCATCAAACATAAGATAGCGTGACAAGCCGGTATCACGATCAGAATATTCTTTAATTGCACGCTCATATTCAATAGCCCTGCTCAACATCAAGTAGGTGGAATTCCACCTTGTAGGAACATCCAAGCATAAAGACTTCTGGACAATATTTTTACTTTCACAACATTCCTGAAACTTCCTCAACCTGGCAGGAGACTGTCTAATGTATCTGACTACACATCTAACACGAGCAATAGAAATACCTGACTCTTTTAAACCATCTTTCACAATAAGATTTACAATGTGTGCCATGCATCTCATGTGAAGGTGTTGACCACTCATGGAATTGGTTCCCCAATCATCTAATTTGTCAGACAATTTTTCCACGGTCACATCATTTGAACAAGCATTGTCAACTGTGACAGTGAAAATCTTTTGCAAACCCCACTCACGCAAATAATCAATAATACACCTTGCCATATCTTCACTTTTATGACTAGTAATTGGACGAAAAGTTAATAATTCTTTTATGCATAATCCATTCGCTATCAATCCAATGGGTCGTGATGCACATATAGTTAATTTTTTGAATAGAAGTCCATGTATCAGTGATAAGACTTACGCTTTGACTTGTTCCTTTAAGAAACTTCATTAATTTATTTTTTTCCACATTGAAAAGAGCAAAAAAATCCCGTGTAACAGTAGTACGGGAAGGAATATGAAAACAAGGTTGTGCCACTTTCATAAAGTTTCTAAAGCCTTCCTTCTCAACAAAACTAAATGGAAGTTCATCAACAATCACCATACGACACAAAGCCATCCTACACTCTTCTTGATCAAATTTTATCATTTTCAGCCATGTGAAGTGAATGAAGAATGTAACTTACAGTCTTAAACGAGTTGAATGAACTATGAAGCAAAGCAAGACGAAGTCAAAACTCAACACTCCTTGCTCTTCAATCTACATATCAAAATAAAATTAAAAAAATTAACTGAAATTCAAGAAAAAATGGCATTTATGATACGAAATTGCAATGTATAGTGTATATTCCTATTTTTTGCTTATTTATTTATTCGGACTGCCAGAAATTAGATTTAACTAACTCAGATTTCATTTCCCCCTCTTCGGACAGACATAAATACAAACTACCTCATCTTGAAATAGGCCAGCGAAATCGATTACACAAAGAATGAAACTGAAAATGTTACCAGAGATTGTGAGTCAGATTTCTTAGACATTTAGAGGCATATCAGTAATCAGATACTTGCAAGTAAAAAAAACCGAGAAAACCCATTTGGAGAAAGAGAATTACCAGATCTATGGAAGAAAGGAGGAATTTTGAGTGAAGATATCGGAACCCAAACTTCAGTGAGGTTTTTGAGAGAAGAACTGAAGTTCTCGCAGCCGGCAATGAGCTGAAGAACTGAACCAGTGAACAATTTGTAAGAACGACTTTTGCATGAATTGGCTAACTGAATAACTGAACCAGTGAACTGAAGAACGACTGAATCACTGAAGTCTCTGAACTTTGAAGAGGAAATAATAGGGTGGTGTACTGGTGTCAGGTGTGGTGGTAATGTGGTCGACACTCGACCGTCAACGGAACTCGGAAGTCTTGAAGAGGAGGAATTAGGGATTAGGGAGGAAAATAGGGTTTTGGCTTCTTGATCTGGATTCTGGCCCTCTGGTTGTAGTTATTAGGTTGTAGTTGTTAGGGTAAAGTAAAGTGAAAATAATAAGTTAGGGGTATTATAGAATAAGGGGTATTATAGAATAAGGGTATAATTGTCTTTTTAGTATATCTTATCGATAAATCGATAATCGAAGTGGACAAAATCGAAATCGAAATCGAAATCGATAACTCGATAAAAAAATTTCAGAATCGGAATCGAAATCGATAAATCAATAAATCGATAACAAATAATCGATTCGATTTATCGATAAACCGATTCGATTGCACACCCCTACTCTCGAAGATAAGTACAGACGCCTCCGTACCGATCCGCAAGACTCTACTAAACCTGCTCATGACTGGTGAGACCTATTTAACCTAGAACTCTGATACCAACTTGTCACGACCCATTTCCGTAGTCGTGATGGCGCATGTCGTGGAACCAGGCAAGCCACCCATTTTATCTAACTAAATACAATTTCCTATAAAATGCCCCTTTTAACAAATTCTGAATTCAATAGTAATAATAATAATAATAATAATAATAATAATAATAATAATAATAATACTAAATCCAATATTTTTGGGAAAACCAGTTTATGAAATCAAAAGACCAAATCCTACTAACCTCGGATACAGTGTCACACAGTCATGAGCTGCTAATACTTAATACAATCAAAGAAATGACTAACATAGCCTGAAAATAAATATGACAGGTAGAAAGGAAAGAGAAGACGAGATCACGGTCGCCAGCTGCTACCTCGTCAACTCTAATGAAATTGTTGTGCTCCCTGACCCGAGCTAAATTCCGTTGTACCTGTATCTGCACACAAGGTGCAGGGGGTAACGTGAGTACACCAACTCAGTAGTAACGAAACCAAACTACGGGCTGAGAGGTAGTGACGAACTAAACCTCTGATAATTCAAACAACATAAATTGGACATGACAGTAATATATCAGGAATTAAACAAGATGCATCAATATATGTCTGTAACTCTGCATACTAGCATGAATTCATATAGAATCAAGAATGATGTGTACTCATTAATCAAGCTCTCATAAGGTGGTCCACTCAGTACTAGAATACGGCATTCAGGCCTAGGGAAGTCCATCACGGATATTACATAAACACAAGTGACACAATTACCAAATACTGAGGAAAAATGCCGATCCAGCCCCCCACGGAGAAATCCATCTCCGGAAAATGATAACCACGGAGAAATCCATCTCCGGAACATAATAACCACAGAGAAATTCATCTGCGGAACATCTGTCGCTCACTAGGGGTGTATAGACTCCGGAGGGGCTCCTTTCAGCCCAAGCGCTATATCAAGCCAACGAAGGCATGATTTCAGGATCGCTGCGGTGTGCAGTCCGACCTCATAACTGTCTCAAAACCAGGCCTCAAGCCTCACTCAGTCAGTACCTTCCAGTCTCACTCACAATGCTCTAGCATACAAAAATCATCCCAAACAAATGATAATATAGAATAAACTAGCAACTTATGATACTGAGGCATGAAACATGTACTATAACAGGACTGAGTACATGAACGCAATAATCACAGATAGAGACAGCAATAATCGACCATTCCGGTCTAAACACATCGGCGTGAAGCCTTAACATTTATACTTAACATGATTTCTATTTCGTTCAAGGTAATTACCACCTTCGCAGTAGAATATCAATCTGAGATAACCAGTAAACAGTGCCATGGGATGAGCCAGGCTACAATTATTCGGTAAACGCCCGCATGCCCGTCACTTGGCAAGTGCGGCACCTTAATTAACATCATATATCAAATAGTTTGGGGTTTCGAACCCTCAGTTCTAAATTTGGAAGCGTTACTTACCTCAAAACCGGCCAATACACTACTCCACAATGCCCTTGCCTCTAAATTCAGCCTCAGAGTGCTCCAAATCTACCAACAATTAGATGTGTATCATTATAATATGCTAGGGAACTAATCCCAATCGAAATGTATCAAAATACTCAAAAATCCCGAAATTGCTCAAAACCCCACCCCCCGGGACCACGTCCCGAAATTCAGAAATTTTTATACCAAACTGTTCCTTGTCCTCTCACGAGTCCGTACATATAAAGAACACTAAATTCGGAGTCCAATTGACCCCTCAAATCACCATTTTATTATTCTTAATCCCAAGCCCTAATCACCCAAATTTACACTGATTTTTCTCTAATTTCCACCATAAATCTGATCTTTAACCACATACAAAAGAGTTTAGAGTAGGGTGGTGCATAATTTGGTAAATACCGAATTACCATACCGAAACCGAAATTTTTGGTATTTGGTATTTGGTATTTTGGTATTTGGTATGGTATTTGGTTTAAATTTTAAAAATATTTGGTATTAGGTATGGTATTTGGTATTTGAAAATAAAATACCGAAATACCGAATACCGTACCTAAATACATACTAAATTACATAATATACATATTATATATAGCATAAATATAAAAGTTATAAAATTTTATTTCCTTATATTCTTAGTTTTTTCTTTTTTTAATATTTCCCACCTTTTATTTTCAGTACACTTACATTTCCTCCCCATTTGGTTTACTTTATTGTTTACTGTCTTACAAACTTACACCCATCGTCTTTGTTTTCCCCATTTTAGTCCGCCTCTTAGGTTTAGAAACCAAAAT
>ML374936.1:0-66034 GCA_005239525.1 Nicotiana knightiana
TATATATATATATATAACACGCTTCGTTGTACAATTTTAACTACATATATAGCATGTTAGAGTTTATTTTAGTATATCCATCTCTTGTATTACAAAAGTATTAAAGGATTACATTTATATTATTTAGATAGTAAATATAAAAGTGATTTTTAATTTTGACCAATGTTGACCTGAAAAGAGACCAACTTTGGTCGCTTTTTATACAGAAATCAACATTAGCGACCAAAGTTGGTCGCTAACTATAAGTCAGATTTATTTTATATTTTATAAAATATTTAAAATAATAACATAATTGTTAAACGTTAGAACTGGGTCCCATATTAGCGACCAAAATTGGTCTATCTGCTTCCCCTTTATTAAGCGACCAACTCTGGTTGCTAATTTTAAATTATATTTATTTATATTTTATAATTTTTTTAAAATAATAATATAATTATTAAAAATTTTATAACTGGGTCCCACTTTGGCGACCAAAGTTGGTCGCTAATTTTAATATTTCTTTGACCAAGCAAGTCTGACTAGTCCGGTCAATATTTTGACCACATTATCGACCAAAAAGCGACCGACCTTGGTCGTTAATTTATTTACAATTATTTTTTAATTATTTTATCCAATTTAGCGACCAACTTTGGTCGCAAATGTTTGGTCGCTTTTTGCAGGATTTTTAGTAGTGTTAGTGAAGTTGAAATCCTACTAGTGTAGGTCGTGGTTTTTGTCCCCTTGAGTTGGGATTTTTCCACGTAAAAATCCTGTGCTTCTTTTACTTAGTGTCTCTATTTATAACTCTGATGGAAATGGTAAAGAACCAGGTCTCTTTACTGCTAGTGGACTCATAGAAACTATTAATTGGTATCAGAGCAGGTTCTTTCTAAAAGGTTAACACCTAGAAAGGATCTCTAATGGTTGCTCCACCTAACTTTGAATAAGGACAATCAACATACCGACCTCCTAGATTCAATGGTCAGTACTATGGATGGTGGAAGACTCGTATGCATGACTTCATAAAAGCTGAATATTACGAGCTATGGGTTGTCATTTGTGACGGTCTCCATGTTCCTATGAAGAAGGTAGGAGAGGCTGCCATCATGGTTCCCAAGACTAGGAAGGAATTTAGTGACATTGACATGAAGGCTGTGGAGAAGAACTTTCGTTCCAAGAAAATCTTGATATGTGATATAGGACCTGATGAGTACAATAGGATCTCTGCTTGCCAATCAGCAAAAGAGATTTGGGAAGCCTTGCAGACTACTCACGAAGGAACGACTCAAGTAAATCAGTCCAAGATTCACATGCTTACCACTGAGTACGAGCTGTTATGGATGAAGGATGATGAGTCTATACAAGACATGCATACTAGATTCACCTCCATAATTAATGAGCTTCACTCACTGGGAGAAATAATTCCTAGAAACAAACTGGTACGAAAGATTCTAGGTGTCCTACCTAGTTCATGGGAAAGCAAGGTGAATGATATCGCTGAAGCAAAAGACCTACAGACTCTAACCATGGATGAGTTGATTGGAAATCTGAAGACATATGAGATGAAGAAAAAGAAGGACAGTGAGAGAAGAGAACCAAAAAGGGAGAAGAACCTGGTTCTCAAAGCTGAAAGCAATGACTCAAGTGCGGAAGATAGTGACATGGCCTATCTCACTAAGAGATTCCAAAAGATGGTTCGAAGAAACAGTGGTATACCAAGAAGAAGCAATTCAAGCAAGCCAAGAAACTATGATCTGTGTCACAAATGTGGAAAACCAGGGCACTTCATCAAGGACTGTCCACCTCTAAAGCAGGAGCCTTACAAGCACAACTCTGACAAGACAGCAAAGAGGAACCAGGTTCCTGATAAACGATTCAGCAGGAAAAGTGCAGCTGACAATGTTGTGAAGCAAGCTCTTGCTGCATGGGGAGATTCCTTTAGCGAATCAGAAGAGGAACCAGAAGCTGGAAATAGCTCCATGATGGCAGTAGAGAACGAAGGCAAGGAGTATGATTCACTGTTCACTCTAATGGCTCAGTCTGATGATGATGAAGAGGATGACAATGATGAGGTAAACTTCAGGGATGTCTAGAGAAATCTGAAGTCCTAATCTTCTAAAAAATTAATGTCATTAGAAAATTTTCTTATTGATACTAACTACAGCTTAGTTGACGATAAAGATACATTGACCATAGAGCTAGGAGAAGCTGAACAATCTAGAGATGATCTGGTTGTTTATGTGGAAGATTTGAAAGAGACCATAAGTGATCTTGAAAAAGAAAAAAAAATCTCTAACCTGTAGAATAAACAGTGTACAAAATGAGAGATATGACTTAATGGTAGTGATTGTAGACTTGAAATAGACCATTAGTAACCTTGAGAAAGAAAAATAAGTGCTAGTTGAAAAAATAAATAATGCAGAAAATGAGAGAGATGCAGAAAGTTGCCTTGTCAGGGTTCAATCTGTTCAGAAAAATGAAGTGTTTGCTCACAAAGTGACTACTAATAGGGGACTAGGTCCCAGCAAGAAAAATCAATTCTTACCTGCATGGACTAGAAGAGCACTTATTCACCCCTTTCCTAACTACAAGGGACCAAACTTATTTGGGTTCCTAAATCTAACCCTTAATTCATATGTGCAGGGACCAGTGGGAGGAAAAGGACTACAATGGATCATGGAAAATGGATGATCAAAGCACATGACTACGAATACCATAGATTTTCTCTCACTGAAAGCCCTGCAAGGAGGAGATGTATCCTTTAGAAATGTAAAAAAGGGGTACATTCTGGGTGTTGGAAGGGTTGGAAGATCTCTTGAACACTCAATTGCAAACATGTACTATGTATACAGATTGAATTATAGTCTATTGAGTGTTTCTCAAATCGGTGATAAAGGGAACAAAGTAGAATTCTTGTCCAAAGTGTGCACGGTTACTAGCCTAGTAACTGGTGAGGTGGTGCTGATAGCCAAGAGGCACAATAATATCTATGTTGCTGACTTTGAATCGCTGGAAGTTGGTGAAGTGAACTGATGATGATTTAGAATTGTGGCATAGGTCATGCAAGCTTTTCTCTCTTGAACAAACTGATACAGAAGGACCCGGTTTTTTGCCCAACTCTGAGTTCAAGGAGCACATAGTATGTGATGCGTATGCCAGAGGAAAACATGTGAAATCATCCTTTAATCCAAAAAGGGATGTTAGCAAATCAAAACCTCTTGAACTTCTTCACATGGATCTGTGTGGTCCTATGAGAATTCCAAGCAGAGGTGGAAAGAAGTACATCTTTGTGATTGTGGATGACTATTCAAGATTTACATGGACACTGTTTCTTATAGCAAAAGATGAGACCTTTGAAATATTTGTGGCGTTTGTCAAGAAAACCCAAGTGAAGATGGAGTTGAAAGTAGCCTGCATCAGACCTGATGACAATGCAAAATTTGATGAGTTTTGCAATGAAAATGGGATCACTCATAATTTCTCAGCTCCAAGGACCCCTCAGCAAAATGGAATGGTCGAAAGGAAAAACAAACTATGGAAGACATGGAACGGACAATGCTCATTGACAGTGGGATTGCAAAAAATTTCTGGGCTGAAGCAATCAACACTGCATGCTACTTGGTGAACAGGTGTATGATCAGGTCCTTCCTAAACAAAACCCCCTATGAGATGCTCAATGGAAGAAAGCCAAAGATAACTCATCTGAGAGATTTTGTTTGTAAATGTTATGTATTGAACAATGGGAAGGACCAACTTGGAAAATTTGATGCAAAAAGTGATGCAGGAATCTTTTTGGGGAACTCCTCTCAAAGCAAAGCCTACAAAGTGTACAACAAGAGAACTCAATGTGTAGAAGAGAGTGTTCACGTGCTATTCAATGAGACATCTTCCTTAAACAACGAAGGATAAAGTGATGATCAAGACAATGAACCACTTTTAGTTCCTGGAGAAATATCTGATGTTTCAAATGGGAAAGCTGACATGATGAGTCAGATGGGGGAAATAACTAAAGACAATGCAACCTCTTCCTCAAATCCACATGAGGAACCTAGTACCCAAATTACTACCACTGAAGCTGAAGAAAGAGTTGGAGATGTTGTGCAAGGGACCCCATAGGTAGCAGAACAAGGAATGCAGAGAAACTCTTTTGATCTACCTAGTTCTCCACCAATCAAATCCAAGTTCCAAATTGGAAACACAAAAGCTCTCATCCCCTTGATAACATAATCACTCCTCTTGATTCGGGAGTTTAAACTCAATCCAAAACCAGAAACTCCCTAGCCTTTTCAGCCTTCCTATCCCAAATAGAACCAAAAAATATCAAGGAAGCTCTAAGGGATGCAAACTGGATCGTTGCGATGCAAGAGGAATTGCATCGGTTTGAGAGAAACAAGGTTTGGTACCTGGTACCTCGACCCTCAGATAGAACCATCATAGGAACCATGTGCATGTTCAGGAATAAGCTGGATGAAAATGGAAATACAACAAGGAACAAAGCAAGACTTGTTGTTCAAGGATACAATAAAGAGGATGTGATTTATTATGATGAGACGTTTTCTCCAGTTGCTTGTATGGAAGACATCCGGATCCTCATTGCCTTTGCATCTCATATGGAATTCACTTTATTCCAGATGGATGTGAAGAATGCATTTTTGAATGGTTTTCTCAAGGAGGAAGTGTATGTCAAGCAACCCCCCGGGTTCGAAAGTCATGTACATCCTGATTATGTGTTCAAATTGGACAAGGCTCTATACGGATTGAAGCAAGCTCCTAGATCTTGGTATGAGATATTGTCGAAGTTTCTTCTGGACAATGGTTTCACTCAAGGAAAGATTGACAACACACTGTTTCTAAAGAAACAGGGAAGGAACCTGCTTATTGTTCAGGTGTACGTGGATGATATCATATTTGGGGCTTTAGCAGACTCACTATGCAAGGAATTTCCAAACTCATGGGTAGTGAGTTCGAGATGAGTATGATGGGGGAACTGAACTTCTTTCTGGGTCTTCAAGTGAAGCAGTCCACGAAAGGAACCTGCATCAGTCAGCAGAAGTACATCAAGGAGCTGCTGAAGAGATTCGACATGGAGGAATCAAAAGTGATCGACACCCCTATTGCAGTTGCAACTAAGCTTGACATGGATGACTTTGGATCACCTGTAAACCAAACAATGTATGTGGGGTTGTGTGCAAGATTTCAATCTAATCCTAAGGAGTCTCATCAGAAGGCAGCCAAAAGAATCCTACGCTATCTCAAGGGCACACAGAACCTGGTTCTGTACTATCCTTCAGGTGACAATTTCATTCTTGTTGGTTATGCTGATGCTGATTATGCAAGTTATCTAGTGGACAGGAAAAGCACTTCAGGAATGGCTCATTTCCTTGGATCTTGCCTAATCTCATGGGGGACAAGGAAGCAAAACTCAGCGGCTCTCTCCACAGCTGAAGCAGAATATGTTGCAGTTGCATCTTGCTGTGCTCAACTGTTGTGGATCAAACAACAATTGGAAGAATTTGGGGTATACATTGACAGTGTGCCACTTCTATGTGACAACACCAGCGCCCTCAGCATGGCGAAGAACCCGATGCAACACAAAAGGACCAAGCATATTGATGTGAGACATTATTTCCTCAGAGATAATGTTGAAAAGGGGCACATTTGCTTGAAGTTTTGCTGCAGTGAAGGTCAAATTGCAGACATCTTCACCAAGGCACTAAGCAGGGAACACTTTGAGAAAAACAGGATGGCACTAGGGCTGATGAAACCTAACTAAGGACCTGGTTCCCTTACATTGTCTATGAGAGTCACTCTCAGGTACAGTTAGCTAAAGTGTTTTATGACTAAGCCTAACTCACATTAATACCGTTGCAGGTATACATGCATGGTGATTACAGAAATTAAAGGTACGGCGTTGTAGAACAAAAGAAAGCTGAAAAAAAATTTCAAAAAAAAAAGTACAGGACCTGGTTCCCGTGCCACAGGTTAGTATTTATGTGTCTTCCTATGCCTTTCTCAAAAAGTAAGAAATTATATGTTGTTGCCACGTCATCCGACTTTTCAGTGTCTGTGTTTATCATGTCCCATCTCTCAATTCTTTTCACTTCCTCTACATGCTTTATTTTCCCAACACACCTACCGTCATTTTCTTTTGAACCCGTTCCTCTTCCCTCTCTTTATTACTCCCTCTTATCATAAAACCCTCTATCCACTCTAACTGCTCAACACTATCTCTTTATATCTACAGAATGTAACCTTCTCTCAACCCTCAATCGTATTTCTTCAATGGCAGACGAAAAATCATCATCCCCCCCCGCCCCGTCTACAACCAACTTCTACCCTTCTCTACCAGAGGCCCAGACCTCCATTCTCCCAGAGGTCATCACTCCCACACCAGTTTCCTTTCTATACACCACCGCTGGAGTCCATTCCTCCCCTCTATGAACCCACTAACGAGGATGAAAAGGATGAGATGGTTTTGAGTGCTCGCTTCAAGCATCGCAAGAAAGTGGTTACTCCTGAGTCATTCTCTAAGCGACCATCTACTCGCCTACAAAGGAAGGAGGCACTTGATTCTGCTCTGGAAAAGAGCAAGAAAAGCCTTAAAAAGAAGAAGAAAAGACTGATGAAGGAAGGAAAAGTAGTGGTGGACGAAGTTATTCCTATGGTGGAGGTAGATGAGGATGCAGAGGAAGAACCAAGTTCCCTAGTGAAAAGGTCCTCGAAACCCTAAAAACCTGTGGCTGGAGTTTCAGATGAAGGGGTGAAGGAACAATGTGTGACGCCTGTGAAGAGTAGTGGGAAGCTCAAGCAAGCTGAAGTTGGTGAAGCTATTGTTAAAGAGTCTGTGGGTGTAGAGTTTTCAAAGTGAAAGTCTGTGAAAATACTGGGAAAAAGAAAAAGGGAAAGGGAAATTATTGGGGGACCAGGTTCATTGAAAACTATACCTAGTGACAGTGGTAGATGGCAAGAGAAAGTGAGAAGTCAAAGGGTATTATGGCTTCGGATGTTTGACCATGAGATCTATGATATGGCTGGGATGAGCCAAATTGTAGCAATGTTTGAGTTCCAGAAGTTGGATCATCTCTTCAACGTGAGTGTTCCTAAGGTGTATGAGGATGTTGTGCAAGAATTTTATGCATCTCTCTTCACCACTGTCGGTGATCATGTATGTGTTTTGGTTAAAGGAGTTGATATTGTATTCGATGACGCTGCTTTGGGAACGGTCTTTCAAGTTCCAGCTAAGGGAATGTCTTCTATGAAAACTACTACTGCTGCTTGTGAGGGATATTTTTGGCGAGCCATTGTAAATGAAGGTACAATTCAGCAAGGGGAACAGGTCCACAAGAAAGCTATGCTCCCTGTTTACCAGCTTCTTTTTGAACTGGTGAATAAGGTACTCCTCCCCCGTGCTGAAAGGAGATATATTTCCTCCAAGGCTGAGTTAGCATTGATGGAGGCCCTTGATTCATTCACCCCCATAAACTTGCATGCACTTATGATTGAACACATGAGGAAGGTGGTGAATTTCAAGGACGACAATCATGGGCGCCCGTATGGTTTCCTACTTACTCGGGTATTTGAGTTCTATAAGGTGCCTATTGAAAACCTACGAGTAAGGACCCGCAAGCAGGCCTTCTCCAAGACAACCTTAGGAATGTGAATGTTTTGAGAAATTCATGGGTAGCACTTCCACAATTTCTCAATTGATCAATGCGTTGAATGATGCAAATGAAGTGATCAGGAAGTTGAAGGCTCAGAATGCCATCTTGGAGACTCAGTTGAGTCAAGCCGCTGAGGGACCTGGTTCTTTTAATCCTTCCAATGAGGATGCTTCCCGCTTGACCAAAGAAAACACTTAGCTTAGGAAGCAGGTTGAGAACTTGCGGGAGAAACTTCTGGAGGAACAAACGTCTGCAAATGTCCGCATGGATTTGGTTCTCAAGACTCTGGCTCTCTCCTCCTCCAATCCCTCCTCTTCTAGTTCCCCCTAGGATTCCGTTTGTGTCCTGTCCTCCTATGATTTTGATGTTTGTGGCTGGTAGTTTTTATTTTGTTTTCTTTTTGTGGTTGGTAATTGGATTTCACCGTGCTGCTCCCGTCTTAACAGTCCAAATTTAGTCTTTGCTTTCCTAAGCAAAGACTTCTATGTATTTAAAAAGTCTTTTGGTATTAATGAATCAGCTTTCTTATGTTCTACATAATGCCTGCCTGCTTTCTCTTTCTGTTTTCTATCATGTTGTGTGCATACATGGGGCATGAGTTAGCTATATTGGACTTCTTTATGCCTTCTGTCTGTTTGTGCCTTTTTATGATGCCAAAAGGAGGAAGATAATTAATGTAGGCAGGAATTAATGGGGAACAATATTAAGAGGGAAGCACATAGTCAGGGGGAACAATATGGGGGCCCTGATGTTTTATCTGGTTTCCTAATATTTTATCTGGTTAAGTTAACCTGTAAAACCGTTCATCAATTTTAAAAGTTTTTCATCATCAAAAAGGGGGAAATTGATGGGTTAGTCTTATGTTTTGATGATCTAAAAAACTTTATGTCAAGAACCAGATAAAGGACCTGATATGTAACCAGCATAACCAGTCAGCATAAACTCAAGAAATCTGGGCAGTGTACGCCTGAACTCACTGGAAACAGTCTAGGGACCTAATCTCTTGACATTCCCCTGACAGAAGTACAAGTCAACTCTACAACTGGAAGGCTGTGACAGAAAGTGACTGCCTGCAACTATGCACGCTACAGTGCAGAAACAGTGCAGCAGTCACTTTGCATTGATTGAAGAGTGTACCAACTAAGCATGGGTATCCTTTTTGGGATGTCCTAGGGATATAATATATTTTTTGGAGAAAAACAAGATATTAACTTGAGCATTTACTAACATTATCTATAGCATTGAAGATCTGCTCCAGCATTGAAGACTCAAGTGTGTCAAGAACAAGAAAACAACTCTACAAAAACGGACCAGTTTCACTACGTGTTCTTAGGTGTCCTCTAGTTGAGTTGTAATCTTGTATTTTGTTTCTATTGCATCATATCTTGCTTTATTAGAAGCTTTGTTTTAGGAAACACAAAATCATAAACTACCTGTGTTTGTGTTGTGACTAGCTTTAGTCATAAGTCAAAGTCTTTGTAACTAAGTTAGTAACAAAGTAGCTTGTAATAAGTACTATAAGTTAGTGTGTGAAAGTCTTTGTAAAAGAGTCATTACAAAGTGGCTTGTAATAACTGAGATTACAAGTTAGTGAAGTTGAAATCCTACCAGTGTAGGTCGTGCTTTTTATCCCCCTGAGTTGAGATTTTTCCACGTAAAAATCCTGTGCTTCGTTTACTTACTGTCTCTATTTATAACTCTGAGGGAACTGGTAAAGGACTCGATCTCTTTACCGTTGGTGGACTCATAAAAACTATCAGTTTCCCAGTTGATCATTTACTTGAGATGTATAATTTTTACTTTTAAATTTATATGATTCTTGTTGCCCTTGTTCCTTTTCTTTATTTCATGGTATGGAGCATGGTAGTCAATAGTGCAGTATCAATGTAGAATAGAGTTTTAATTGGATATTATTTAAACAACTTGAAGTCCAATGAATTTACTTTGATGAGAACTAGGTTAGAATTATAACTTCCTGTATGGGTTTATACACCAAGGGCGGACATTAATTATTACTTCATTATCATTATTTTGCACCGATGAGCAGCAAAGACAGTACAAAAATATGAAAAGGACAGGACATTAAAATCTTAAATGCCTATAAAACACGTTGGAGTTGTTTGTTTTTGACAAATCCGACCGTATTGTATTTGATGTTTAGTAAAGGGTGTTACCAAAAGTTATCCTGTGATGTTTAGAAAACAAAAGTCATCCAAAAGTCATACTGGACTCTTGTGCATAATAGAATGACCCCAAAATCGCAAAGGAGGTATTTTGTAATAACTTTTGTTTCTTCTTGTTCCAGCAGTACTATAAATAAACTATAACCGGGAAAGATATTTACATAAATCCCTTATGAAGTATAATTATAGATAAATTTCTATGATATGCATTATTTTATAATTTGATTAAAATTTCAACATCTATCATATGTGAAAATTTAGGCTAGAAGAGAAGCCCAGAACCACGTATTTTCTTATTGGTACATGGTCAATTTCTCAATCTTTTGGACATTATTTGATTGAATTCGAATAGAATAGTATCTAAATTTGAAGTTAAAAAAATTGTGTAAATTAAAAGTGTATCTAGACATGAATCTTACCTGGAAAAAGAAGTTGAAAAGGTTGTGATTAAAACCATTATGTAATTTATCCCATAACACAGATATTAAGTCAAACCTCTTTATAACTGTTATAAATCGAACTCTATTTGGAGTAAATGTCTAATTTTTAGAGAGTTCTATTTTGTGGCTAAGTCATTTTTTCCCTATAAATAGAGGGGTCTTACCCCATTGTAAATCATCCCAAAATTCAATAAGAATTTTCTTTCTCTCTTTCTCTATAATATTGTTCTTGTTCTTTTATTGTTTCATAACACGTTATCAGCATGAGACTCTACCGTCTCAAGAAGCTCTTTGAGAAGATTAAGGTATAACTTTTCTCCTCTTTTTAATTATGACTGGCATTATGAAAAGAAAGTTCCTTGCCCTTGAAATTTCGGACAAGAACTATATGACGTGGGTGTTGGATGCTGAAATTCATTTAGATGCAATGGGTCTTGGAGACGCCATTAAAGATAAAAATAAAGCATCTACCCAAGACTGTGCTAAGGCCTTGATTTTCTTGCGCCATCACCTTGATGAAGGGTTGAAAATAGAATATCTCACAGTCAAAGATCCACTTGTTTTGTGGAATGGCTTAAAGGAAAGATATGACAACTTAAAGTTGGTCACTCTTCCACAAGCAAGATATGATTGGGCTCATCTGAGGCTCCAAGATTTTAAGTCCGTTTCTGAATATAATTTTGTAATGTTCAGAATTACTTCTAAATTGAAACTCTGTGGAGATACTATCACTGACTATGATATGCTTGAAAAAATGTTTACAACGTTTCATGCTTCCAATATGGTCTTGCAACAGCAATACCGAGAGAAAGGTTTCAAGAAGTACTCAGAGTTGATTTCTCTTCTCCTTGTGGCTGAGCGAAATAATGACTTGCTCATGAGAAATCACGAAAATCGACCCACTGGGTCTACACCATTGCCTGAAGTGAATGAAGTGTATTCCCATTATGCCAAACGTGAGAAAGGTCGTGGCCCTATTAATGGTCGTGGTCGTGGTCGTGGCCGTGGACGTGGACAAGGAAGAAATTTTCCTGGTATTAATCACCCCCCAAAGAAAAATGACCACCAAAAGTGGAAAGGGAAATATGAGAAGCCAAAGGCAAATGGTTCAGAAACTGAATGTTATCGTTGGGTGGAAAAGGGCATTGGGCAAATATTTGTCGTGTACCAAGACATTTGGTTGAGCTTTATCAAGCATCTCTAAAGAATAAAGGCCCTGAAGTTAATCTTGTCTATGGCAATGAATTTGACATCACCCACTTGGATGTGGCAAACTTCTTTGAGCACCCTGATGGAAAAATAGACCACTTGATCGGTGATGGATCAGTGGTTAAAGATAATTTAATCGTTTAATTTTTTTATTTTTACCTATTCGTAGTAGTTAGTGAATAAACATCATGTAATGATAGTTTTTTACATGAACAATAGTTATTAGTATCAATTAATATTATGAAATAGTGTTAGTTCGTTTTGAATAAAAATAGTTTTAATATTTGTTTAGACAATGTTTGAATTTACTTAGTTCCAGTATCTAATAACATACTTGACCAGTGATATACTATTTTCGTCAACCATTCAGTCTTTAGAAAACTTATATGCCCGAGTTTGGAGAATATTACACGCTTCAATTGTCCTTAATGGAGAAATCCATCTTTCAATTTCATAATAGAATTATATTTAGAGTGAATGTCTATCTTTTAGAGAGTTCTACTTTGTGGCTAAGTCATTTTTCCCTATAAATAGAGGGGTCTTACCCCATTGTAAATTATCCCAAAATTCAATAAGAATTTTCTCTCTTTCTCTGTAATATTGTTCTTGTTCTTTTATTGTTTCATAATAATAACAACTTTATTTGTTCTGAATATTTTTGGTTGTTATAGCGAAGTACCGTTATAGAGAACATATATTATAACATAACATATAAATAGATTCTAAAAAAGCTTGACTTTTATAGTAAAGTATTATTATATAGGAATATTATTATAGAGAGATCTGACCGTACCGTGAAATACTCAATTTAGTACTTAGTAAACTCAGTAGCATGTATTTAGTGGAGGTTTTATTGCTGTATGCAGTTGCAGATTAAGGGTGACTGACGGGACAATAGCCTAACTTTTTAGTTTTTAATTAACCCCTTGTAAAATCTTCCTTTTACCTTTCTTTTTTTTTTACCCGGTGTTTCGATACTTGCATTAGATTCCGATTATATCTGAATTCGCGCCGCGTAGGGCCACATTCGGAGGAAGCGCTCCCTATCAAAAAAAATTCATACCCATGACTTGAACCCGAGGCTTCTAGTTAAGGGAAGAGCAGTCACATCCTCTCTCACTCTCTACGTGTGATGTTTCTTTCATGTATGGTGTTTATTTTCTTCTTATATTTTGATTCACTGCAACTTCGATTTGTTCTTGGATAGAGAATTAGTTATCCACCGTCTTAAACTATGAAGGAGACTTCAAAGTACTAAACTAAGAATCTAAGATATCAAAAGCAACAAGTGAAGACAAGTTTTCCTGAGTCTAGACAAGGAAATCTTATTACCTCAATTTTGTGATTAATATTCTTCTTAGCAAACACTGGATAATTAAGTATTTTCCAAAACAAATTTAATATATTTATCAATTTGATATAAATAACGAGTCATTTTCTATAAAATATTTCACAACATTCTTGCAAGAAAACGAATACATACACAAATTGGTGGAACTTTGATGGTTTATAGCACATGAAAGTAAGACCATGAGATTGCAAAGTTAATTACACAATTCACTTTTCTATGTGAAAAGAAACTTGACACCTAAAGGATAAGATGTCCTAGCACTAGATTGAGATTGAGCAGAAATTGGAGATATGCTATTTAATTTCTCATCCAAAGCAGAATATTTGGAACGTGAACAACATAATATACGTTCAACAAAAGATAAATACAAAATATTATTGATAGGTCTAATACTATATTATTAAAATAAATCATAGGTCTAATTTAAATACAAAGATAATTATGTTTCACACGAGTGTTCCTACGAATGATTATGTTCTGAAAACATTGATGTTTATAATTTGTACTGATGTATCTAGGTTTTCTACTCTATCTTGGTGATGTAATCAGAAGAGAAATCGCGTAAAAAAACGTGAAAAATATTTTAACGGTACTACAGTATTTAGTGTAAGGAAGGATATAATAATAAATTAAGAAAGTATATATATTTAATTAAAGAATAAAGTAGAGTTGATGTGTGAAGGAATTTAACAGCGTAAATGCTAAACGACAACAAAGAAGCCTATAAAAAGCAATATACTTTCCAAAAAGAGTTTCAAAAAACTGAAAGTTCCTTTATAGCAGCAGCTGGGAAGATTCATAACTGAAGCTGCATATACTGCTATATAACACTGTTATTACTATTACTTATCTTATTTCAGCAACAGAGCCTATTGTGAGCCAGAGAAAAACGAGAAGAAAACAGAAATTATCTATGTCTGACTTGGAGTTTTTTCTTTTTCTTGTTCCCCCAATCTTGGTTGTACTTATTATTCTTAATCTATTCAAAAGAAAACAGAAATTTCCAAATCTCCCACCAGGAAACATGGGTTGGCCTTTTCTTGGTGAAACCATTGGCTATTTGAAACCTTATTCAGCTACTACTATTGGAGATTTCATGCAACATCACATCTCAAGGTAATTAAACACTTAGCCCAACTTCATTTCTTTTCTTTTGGAAAAGAAAATCTGTTCTGAACACTTAACACTTGCAGGTATGGGAAAATTTACAAGTCAAATTTGTTTGGAGAGCCAACAATAGTTTCAGCAGATGCAGGGCTGAACAGATACATTTTGCAAAATGAAGGCAGATTGTTTGAGTGTAGTTACCCAAGAAGCATAGGTGGAATTCTTGGGAAATGGTCTATGTTGGTTCAAGTTGGACAAATGCATAGAGATATGAGGATGATTTCTCTTAATTTCTTAAGCAATGCTAGGCTCAGGAATCAACTTTTAAGGGAGGTTGAAAAGCATACTCTGCTTGTTCTTGCTTCTTGGAAAGAGGATTCTGTAGTTTGTGCTCAAGATGAAGCAAAGAAGGTAAAAAATAAAATAAAAAAGCTTTGTTTTTTATTTCCAGATTTCCAATATGTTATTTCTAACTTTCAGTAATTGTTCTTTTTTTGTGTGTTGAATTTCTACAGTTTACATTCAACTTTATGGCAGAACATATCATGAGTTTAGAACCTGGAAAGACAGAGACAGAGCAGCTGAAAAAAGAGTACATTACATTTATGAAAGGAGTAGTTTCTGCTCCATTGAATTTTCCAGGAACAGCTTACAGAAGGGCTTTACAGGTATTATATTTATACCACCATATCATTTTCAGTAAAAGCAGAAATTAAAGTGTTTAGTTTCAAGACTTGAATTTAGGTTTAATTTTCTATTTTCTGTTACAGTCTCGATCGACAATTCTTAAATTTATCGAGAGGAAAATGGATGAGAGGGTTAAAGAAATGAAAGGAGACAAACAAAATGACCTACTTGGTTGGGTTCTGAAAAAATCCAATCTTTCAAAGGAACAAATTCTTGATTTGCTACTAAGTTTGCTCTTTGCTGGCCATGAAACTTCATCTGTAGCCATAGCTCTTGCAATTTACTTCTTGGAAAGTTGTCCTGCTGCTGTTCAACAGTTAACAGTAAGCTCAGAGATTTAATCAACTTTTATTTAGTGAATGGATTATGATTTTCTTGAAGTCCAACCACTAATTTATTGTGCTGATAACATCTTCAGGAAGAACACTTGGAGATTTCCAGAGCCAAAAAGCAGTCAGGAGTAACAGAGTTGACTTGGGATGACTATAAGAAAATGGAATTCACCCAATGTGTAAGCTTCTAGTCTTTAAAGCTAATGTCAAACAGATAATAGCTTATTGTCATGTAATCTCTTGCTCACTTTTACTTGTCATGTTTTCGTTATTCGAGAGTCAATTTAACGGTAAAGCTAAATTTAATTAGATTTTTTTAATATTTTAAAATTATAATTTACATATTCTAAAACTATAAGAAAGTACTATAATTTATAATTTTTCTCATATGAATGTGATAAAAAAAAGTACATGTTAAGACGTTGGTCAAAGTTTATCTAGCTTGACTCTCGAAATGGAAAACATGTCAAACAAAAGTGAACGAACGGAGTATATCACTAACTCCGACCATGTGTGAGGTGTGAAAACCTAACACTATCAGCTCACTTAAAAAATAATTGTTCGTAAGAAAAATGTGATTAGTAACCTGGAAAATGAGAACATGTTAAAATACACTATTCTTTACACTGACAATATATAAGTAAAATACTTTCATATTGATTCATTTTTTTTTTTAATTTAAACATTGTAGGTTATAAGTGAGACTTTAAGGCTTGGGAATGTAGTAAGGTTTCTTCACAGGAAGGCTGTGAAAGATGTTCGATATAAAGGTAATTAAGTTACAGTTGAAAGAGATAGTAAAAATGTATACATGAGAATGCCTGTCTGCAGCTTTTAGAATCTGATTTGGTTTTGCCTTTTAACAATCTTTTGTTTATGCGTTGGTTTTTCAACTTGAAAACAAAAAAGGTTATGACATTCCATGTGGATGGAAAGTGCTACCGGTGATTTCAGCAGTGCATTTAGATCCTTCACTTTTTGGCCGACCTCAGCACTTCGATCCGTGGAGATGGCAGGTTTGTCAATTTTGCATTAAAACCATCTAACGTGCTTATTATATTCTTTTACTTTTCTTTTTCTTTTTCTTTTTTTTGTTCTCTTTTAATCTTCTACTACTACATAAAGCACTTGAACGGATCAAAATTTATTGTAGGTAGGTTCATAGAGAGTGCAAATTCTTTCAAACATATAGTTCTAACTTTTTTTATGCGTACGCTGCTACCTTTATTAGTGCTGTGCTTGAGGTTGCACATGCATGAGAATTGACAAGAAGCTAAAAGAAATTGCACTTCTACTTTTAAGTAAATAGACATTTGATCTAACTTGAACTCAAAAGTAGCTGATGAGGTAAAAATTACTCAAAATTATCGACATCTTTTATGACATCCTCAACAAGGGGCGGGGGTAGAGTTTGGCCGTTCGATTAATCTGAACTCACTACTTTTGATGTGGAGCATAAATTTATTAAAATTGTAACAAAACTTAGTTTTGAACCCATAACTTTAAAAACATAGTGGGTTCAGTGTTTAAGATCTAGATCCTGGATCTGTCTCTGTCCTCAACCAATATGAAAAACTAACTATATTTAATTTTGTTGTTTGTTCTTTTATATTTTAAAATATTAAGTTAAATGCGCACATATTAAGTTTGCATTTTATTTATAAAGTATCGTACGATTGAAAATAACATCTTTAAGCTCGGTGAAAAAACTAAGGCTCATACTGTATCCAAAAGAAGAAAACAATTAAATGGATAAGGCAGTGCATTAAGACAAGGTTGGGGTGGAAGATGAAGGTGGGGGAGGAGTCCAACAGAACATTCCATCGAGGCCAATTGTTGGGGTCGCATGACAAAGAGTATAAAATATCAAAAAAGCAAAAAACATGGTGGGATTTAGCTATTCTTGTAATCATAATAATCCACAGAAAGGGACCCAAACCAAAATTGAACTGTCATGATCAAATTCTTGCACAGATGTTGCATACTGTACGGAGAAGTACCCCACCTAAAAGCAGTGAATTGAGTACTCCATATGAATGTGTGAGACTACTTTACCTTGAAGGAATGTGGTAGGAACTAAGTTAACACCAATTAGTCCGACATTAAATTTAGGAAACTAAATAATTAGACCCAAAAAAAAGTGTTAGGACTCTAACCCAACACTTTCTCCGCACCCACCCACAAATTCAAAAACTCAGATAGGAAAAGTTTATTGTGCATATATCCATGCCCCAACCCAAAACCAGCTCAAGGTCCCAGAAGGGTGTCATGCGTGTGGGCGTGGGGGAGGCCCCAATCGAGGTTATTACAAACTTAAAGGCCTTCGGCCAAACCCAACCCGCATGTGGCTGTGGGGTTTTCATGTGCACGTGCACCTGTGCTTTTCATGCTGGCTCACCTCCATGCTGCTCCATTCATTTCCCATTCTATCTTCTTTTTTGGGGGCCGAGACTGGGGCAGACAGACGCAAAGCCTAGAATTCGAAATTTATGGGTTCAGTATTTTAATTCTTTTAAGTGATTGAATTTTAGATTAATAATTTGTACATAGATAAATACTTATGTTTACCCTTAAAATCTAATAATAATTAAATTTATAAGTGGTTTTAAGAATATGTGATTTTACTTCGCACAAACTGAGAAATATGAAAATTGATATTAAAAAGTAACTGCAAAAGTAAAGCAAACCAATATAATGCACGTCTTTGGCCCTCGAGCTAGGTCGCCCTCGAACCAACTGAGTATGTTATTGAAAAATAAGAACTGAACAACAGAGTAAGATAGCTTAAGAGAGAAAATGTAATAAATTGCTTTGTTATGTGTGAATGTGATCCTTACAAAATGATTAGAACCCCCTTTATGTAGTTGAGGAGTCCTACTTATGGTACAATTCTAAGTAAAGTAAAAAAATTCCAAGATTGACTGATTAATCGGCCTTGACTTGATATGTGTCGAGATTCCTGCTGTGATCCTTGCTCGATCTCGAATATTTGGGCTTGCCGTTACTCGACCAGGTAAACTCCTTCGATCTTCTCGACTTTGATTCTACTTGGTCTCGATCTTAGCTGATCCTCGCCCTGGATAATCCTCGAGTTAAAGATTCAACAATACGACTCCATTTAGGGATCGATACAATTCGAGGTTGAACTGTGGCCTATCTTGATCCAACACCGATTAGTCATGAGAATGGCAAGCCTGTTCTGACCGTATAGAACTTGATTTAGACAAAAGTTGCTGAGTTCAGTCGAACCCCGTATCCAAAAAGCTAGTTCTGCCCCGGAGCAAATACATATAACAAAGAAATTTTATTAGATTGTATAAATATTATATACTCCGTATAGTAATATGAATATTTACTTTTTAAAATTTTCCTAACTCCGCCTGTGGTAAAAATAGCCAGCATAGTGTGGCAATTGAGGTACCAAATAATGATTTTCTTTAGACGAAAACATAATAATATATATTCAAGAATGCATGGAGGAGGCAGGATAATAATTCCTCAAGGGTTCGTTTGGCATGCGGACTAAATTAATTTATACCTACAATCAAACAAGATATAAATTTAATCTCAAATTTAATTCATACCTCACCTTATACTACCTTATCCCATCAAATGTGAGATTATTTATCTCATCTCTCGTGTATTATAAATTAGTACTACGACTATAATCCCCATGTTATAATTTCAAAATAATTTAGTCCGCATGTACCAAACGACACATCAAGTGCATTGACTGCTTGGTCCAGCAGTACTAGTTCCTCAGGATCTCAATGTACTACAGATCTCAAAAGCAGATATTCATGCAACTGCATGTCCACTCCAGTCTTCCTGTAATCTGACTTGTCTAGTGGGGATATACGTACCCAATGTGCAGCCTCGATAATAATGACGATAACAGCTGAGAGGACGGAAGGACACTCATTGATGTTGTTGATTTCTATTGCTAAAGAGTCCAATAGTTAGCATAAAAATACTCATATTTACGGTCAGTAAAATAAATAAATTAACTACTGTAATCAAGTGTAAAAATATATAATCCAAAAACAGAGTGAAAATTTTGCTAGAATTAGTTAAAGTGGGCCGAGTATGTATTATAGAAGAGATATGATGGGTTGAACGAGATATGATGAGTTAAAGTGAGCGGTTTCATGCAATGGAATCCTGACTAATTAATTGGGCAAGTGGATACTGAATATGGAATAGCTAAAAAAAACTTTTGAGTATGTAAATATTGGGTAAACTTATATAAAGTCTTCAAGATCCAGTCCTACATTAATATCCCTGTCCACTTATTAAGTGTTATTTATGTGGCAAAACTTTGATAAGTTGTAGGGTGAGTGGTGTGTTTAATTATATATTGTTAATAATGCAGAATCAACAAGGGTCGCCTTCAGCAAAGGGAGGAAACACAGGCAGGAGCAGCACAACGAAAAGTAGTAATAATTTCATGCCATTTGGGGGAGGACCACGGTTGTGTACAGGATCTGAATTGGCCAAACTGGAGATGGCCATTTTCATCCACTATCTTGTCCTCAATTTCCACTGGCAATTAGCTGTTTCTGATCAGGCTTTTGCCTTCCCTTACGTCGATTTCCCCAATGGCCTTCCTATCACAATCCAAACAAATGATCACTCTTCATTCTAAAACAACGTCGTCTAGGGTAACATATATACTACTCGGCCTCTAATATATATAATACATGCATCTGAAATTTCTACTCAGAAGAAGGAAATTTTGAAGAAAAATCGCCTTGCCTTCATGTATTACAAAAGAGAGGACGGTACTTGAACTGGTCAAATTAATTGCAGTTTGTAAATCTAGCTATTTATCTAGGGAAGTGAAGCTGCTATAGTTTTTTAGTTCTCTTTTTTATGCTTTATTTCTTTTTCTTGTCTCCTTTTTTTCTTACCGTGTTAGTACATAATTTTCTGTGTAATTAAATACAACAAAATATTCTATTCTCCATTTTACCTTTCTTCTGTTTTGGACTTTGCTGCGGTTTTTTTATTTATTTATATTTCTGCGAATTTCTTTATTAAAATCATGCTCATAGTTGGTGGATGAAGTTTTTTTAAACATAACACACCATTGCATAGCCAAATTAATTATTCTCTTAATACATAATTTTCTGAGTACTTAAATACAGAAAATCCTAATTAATCTCTATTTTACCTTACGAATCTTCTCTTTTTGGCCTTGCTGCGAATTTCTTAATTATACAATGATGCTCGTAAATCGTGGAATTAAGTTTTTCTGTATATAGTTAAGACACCGTTGCATGGCGGAATTTCAATTAATTTGTGCTGATGAGTCACGTCTCGAGGGAAAGTAAAAATTGCATGAAGAGTATATACGTAAGCATTGGCTACGGTATATGCGTAACAGAAGAATAATTTGTAATTATTATTGGTTATTTGTTTTCCAGTGTCGCTTTAAATAAGCATGGACCGAGTTGAAAAACCAAACAGTCTTGGGATCATGAATAAGCACCAACTATATATATTTGGATGCTATGAATCATTTTATAGTCTGTTTGGCCAAGTTCTTTTTGATCAAAAATATTTTTTTTCAAAAATTAAGATGTTTGAGCAAGTTTTTGGAAGAAAAAAAAAAAATTTTGAGGAGCAGCAGAAAAAAGCAGCTTCTCTTAAAAAGTATTTTTGAGAAAAATACACTTAGAAATAATTTTTAAAACTTGACCAAACACTAATTATTATTCAAAAATACTTTTCAATTTAATTAGCCAAACACAAACTACTTATTAAAAGTACTTTTAATAAAAACACTTCTCAAAATAAATTAATTTTAGAAATTTAATCAAACAAACTATTATTATCGGGGGGACAAAACACCATCTGCTGGAAATAATTCTCAAAATAGACATTAGACTTTTGGAAGATTTTGTTAGGTGTAGCATGTGAAGTCTAATCACATAACAACCAAACGGCCGGTAGATAGGAGCAAATAAAGACTCCCTATAGCTTGTCCTCTTTAAATTAGAATTGGAGGCAACTCTTTCAAGGCTAACATACTTATGTAGCACATCTTTTAATTGATTTCCAGGACCCACCCCTAATAATTCTTTTTGTATCCATCAAACTAGTAGCAATGCCGCACTTTGTCTTTCCTCGCAACCTTTTTTATTGTTAAAAGAAAAAATTACAACGATGGTAATACAATATAATGTAACCATTAAAAAATAATAACGGCATAATTAAGTATCGCTCCCTCCGGTCCACAATACGTAATCAATTTACTTTTTTATTTTGGTTCAAAATAAGTGTTTATTTATATAATTAAGAAAAAATTTAATTTGTTTTTTCAAAATTATCCTTATGTACGTTTCCTAAAAAGTTTTTTACTCCTTAAATTAATTATGTTGTAATATTTTATTAAGGGTAGTTTAGTCACACTAACTATTTTTGTCTAGAATTTAGTATTTTCTTAATGGGTGTGTCAAGGTAAATTGATCACTTATTGGGAACGGAAGGGAGTAAATGGTAATCGTTGTTGCGCTCCGTGTTATGTCTTAACTATTGCAGGAATTTCGATGCACATTTGTTACTACTTCACTTTGAGATATTGATTTCAAGCTAATTCGGGGGCAACGATCATCCACCTGGTATTTTAATTAGTACTTGTAACGTGGTAGAATTTATTGTTAATCTAAAATAATGAACAACTATGTCTTACCCAAAATATGGTGTTTAGAATATTTGGTAACACCTCATTTAAGTTTGGTACTCATTAGTTTGATATATATTGCCTAACTAGGAAGTGTAAGGAATAAACTAATGACACGCAAATATGGTGTACGTAGAAAACATAGATATGTCGATAGATTTGTATTAATTAAAGGAGAGGAGACAAAGTAATAACTTATCCAAATAGACTAGCATGTTAGGCCCCCTTTCATTTTCTGACGTGCATGCTAAGTTCATAAAGGTTGCGACGAGGAAATCGGATCTTTTCAAAGTTAAATAGAAGGATAACGAAATGCTTAGGGAGTTCGTGTCTCGGTTCCAAATGGAACACATGGAGTTGCCACCAGCCACAGATGATTGGGTTGTTCAAGCTTTCACTCAGGGGTTGAATGAACGAAGTTCGATAGCATCGCGTCAACTGAAGTAAAACTTGATTGAATATCCGGCGGTGACCTGGGCCAATGTACATAATCGGTATCAATCTAAGATCAAAGTCGAGGATGACCAATTGGGAACTCCTTCAGGTTACGTACATCCGAACAGGTCCGCATGCAGAAATCAAAGAAATAGGGAATCTAGGTCGAACAGAGACCGATATCAGCCATACATCGCAGATCGCAGGAACAGTGGTCCCAGATGCAATTCCTCCAGAAACGATCAAAGGAATTATCGAGGACAGAGTTATTGGGGACTTATGAGAAAAAGTGATTTTGATAAGCACGTTGATCCTACAGAGGCACCACGTCTACCGGAGTATAACTTCAATATCGACGCATCAGGTATTATATCGGCAATTGGAAGAATCAAAGATACTAGGTGGCCCAAGCCTATACAGACTGATCATTCCCAAAAAAATTTCAATTTGATGTGAAAGTATCACGGCACACATGGCCACATAACCGAGGATTGTAGGCAACTAAGAGAAGAGGTAGCACGTCTATTCAACGAGGGTCACCTTTGAGAGTTCTTAAGTGATCGAGCCAAAAATTATTTCAGAGAAAGGGACGCCAACAGGAAAAATGAACAGGAAGAGCCTCAGCATGTGATCCATATGATTGTCGGCAGGGTCGATATTCCACAAGGGCTCGTTTTCAAACGCACTAAAGTATCAATTACTAGGGAAAAACGGACTGAGATTATGTGTCAGAAGGCACCGTATCATTCAACGATGAGGAAGCAGAAGGAATTTCTCAACCCCACAATGACGCTCTGGTAATTTATATCTTTATGAATAAAGTTCAAGTTAAGCGTGTTTTAGTGGATTCAGGTAGCTCGGCAAATATCATCCGATCGAGGGTGGTGGAGCACCTCGACCTGCAAGATCGAATCATACCCGCAGCTCGGATCCTGAGTGGTTTCAACATGGCCAATGAAACAACTAAAGGTGCAACGCCCTACTCGGGAGGCCCTGGATTCGCAATATGAGAGTAGTCCTTTCAACTCTCCACCAAATTATGAAGTTCCCAACGCCGGATGGGGTAAAAATTATATAAGGGGAGAAGCATGCTGCAAAATAAATGTTCACAGTCGATGAGGTAATACCGATATCAGTGCTCTCGACATTAAAGGGATTGGAGGTCAAAGGAAAACAGGAGGCCAAATAGCAACCACAGTCACCAGCCCCGACTCCGTCGAAAAAATAGGGAGTGGAAGAGGAAGAGGAAGATGACGATTATTGGATCCCTCGATCCTTCATTATTCCTGAAGACTCCGATGTCACCAAATCGACAGTCGAGGAGCTGGAACAGGTCATACTAATCGATACCTTCCTGATCGAAAGGTATACCTGGGAACGGGGTTAACCCCCGAACTTATGAAAAGCTCATTAAATTTCTTATTGACAATGTGGATTGTTTTGCTTGGTCCCACTTAGATATGATATGGATCCCACCAGAGATAACAACACATTGATTGAGCCTGAACCCGAAGTTCATGCCAGTAAAATAAAAGAGAAGGCCCTAGTCCGAGGTAAAAGATGCATTCATCAAGGACGAGGTAACTAAACTTCTCAAAATAGGATCCATTCGGGAAGTAAAATATCCTGAATTGTTAGCAAACGTAGTTGTAGTCCCTAAAAGGGGGAACAAACTTAGGATGTGTGTAGATAATAAGGATTTAAACAAGGCATGCTCCAAAGACTCTTTTCCTCTGCCTAACATCGATCGCATGATCGACGCCACGGCCGACCATGAGATCCTTAGTTTTCTCGACGCCTACTCCAGGTACAATCAAATTCAAATGAACCTGGATGATCAGGAAAACACTTCATTCACCACTAAGTATGGCACATATTGTTATAATGTGATGCCTTTTGGGCTAAAAAATGCTAGTACTACCTACCAACACCTAGTAAATAAAATGTTCGAAGAACAAATAGGTAAGTCAGTGGAGGTATATATTGATGATATGCTAGTTAAGTCCCTATGCACAGAGTACCATTTAACACATTTGCAGGAAACCTTCAACATACTGAGAAAACACAACATGAAGCTCAACCCCGAGAAATATGCCTCCGAGGTCGGTTCGGGCAAGTTCCTCGACTTTATGGTATCAAATCGGGGGATCGAGATCAACCCCGATAAAATTAAGGCTATCAAAGACAACACAGTTGTGGACAATGTTAAAGTCGTGCAAAAGCTGACTAGACGAATAGCCGCCTTAGGACGATTCATTTCGAGGTTCTCATATCGAAGCCATAGGTTCTTCTCGCTGCTCAAAAAGAAGAAAAATTTTACTTGGACCCCGAAATTTCAACATGCGTTGGAATAATTGAAGTGGTACCTCTCGAGTCAAACATTGCTTCATACTCCTAAAAAAGACGAACAATTATACCTATACTTAGCAGTCTCAGAAGTTGCGGTAAGTGGGGTCTTAGTTCGAGAAGAGCAAGGTACGGAATTTTCCGTTTATTTTGTAAGTCGAACCCTAGGCGAGGCCAAAACCTGGTACCCGCACTTAGAAAAATTGGCACTTGCTCTAATAAGCGCCTCTAGGAAACTAAAACAGTATTTTCAATGTCACCCAATATGTATGATAACCACTTATCCTCTTTGTAATGTTATACATAAGCCCGAGCTATCGGGCCGATTGGCCAAATGGGTCGTCAAACTCAGTGGGTATAATATAAAGTATCTGCCCCGAACAACCATCAAGTCTCAAATTTTAGAAGACTTCGTGGCCGACTTCATGCCAGCCCTCGTACCCGAGGTCGAAAAAGAACTTTTCATAAAGTCGGGTACATCATCGGGAGTGTGGACTCTTTTTACAGACCGAGCTTCAAATGTGAAAGGGTCAGGGCTAGACATCATTTTGAAGCCACCCACAGGTAATACAATTAGGCAAACTATCAAAACTTCTAAATTGACTAACAATGGGGCCATGGTTGTAGGTCTTGAACTGGCTAAAAGCTTGGGAGCGGAAGTCATCGAAGCCAAATGCGACTCCTTACTGGTGGTAAACCAGGTCAACAGAACCTTCGAGGTTCGAGAGGATCGAATGCAAAGGTATTTGGATAAATTGCAGGTAATACTGCATGGGTTTAAAGAATGAAATTTGCAGCATGTACCTCAAAAGCAAAACAGCTAGGCCGATGCCCTTGCGAATCTGGGATCATCAGTCGAAGACGACAAAATCAGCTCGGGGACTGTCGTACAACTCTTGAAGTCAGTAATCGAAGAAGTCCATGCCAAGATAAACTCCACGAGCGTAACCTGGATTGGACGAATAAATATATTGAGTATTTGAAAAATGGAAGGCTCCCATCGGACCCTAAGGAATCAAGGGCTCTACGAACAAAAGTTGCTTGATTCACATTGGCTAAAGATGGAACATTATACTGGAGGACGTTCGATGGACCATTGGAAGTATGCTTAGGACCAGGGTACATCGATTATATCCTACGAGAAGTTCACGATGGTACTTGCGGGAACCATTTTGGGCTGAATCACTAGTTCACAAGGTCATCAGAGCAGGATACTACTGGGCCAATATGGAGAAAGACCCTAAAGAATTCGTTCAAAAATGTGATAAGTGCCAAGGGTATGCACCGATGATCTACCAACCTGGAGAGAAACTTCATTCAGTCTTATCCCCATGGTCATTCATGAAATGGGGAATGAACATCGTCGTCCCTCTGCCATCGGCCCCAGGTAAATCTAAATTTATTTTATTTATGACTGACTATTTCTCTAAGTGGGTTGAAGCACAGGCCTTCGAGAAAGTCAAAGAAAAAGAAGTTATAGGCTTCATCTAGGATCACATCATATATGGATTCAGGATACATGCCAAAATCATACACGAAAATGGAAAATAATTCATCGGCAGCAGAATACCAAAGTTTCTCGAAGATCACAAAATAAAAAGAATCCTATCGACACCGTATCATCCTAGTGGGAACGGACAGGCCGAATCGACAAACAAGACCATCATTCAGAATCTCAAGAAGAGATTGAACGACGCCAAGGGAAATGGAGAGAAATTCTACCCAAAGTTCTTTGAGCATATAGAACAACATCAAAATCTAGTGGCCAAAGGATACAGGCAAGAGTATTGAGTCGAACCCCTTTAGAGATAGGGGAAAGATTTTCCCCAACTTGGCGAATCGCATCCCCGCGCAACGAATTGCATTGCCAACCTCATGATTGTCTTCTTATCATTTTCCGTTGCATGTTTGGGATACGTTTGGTGTTCAATATATTCCCTGGTGTCAGTAAACCATGGTTTACCGTTGGGTGCCCTTTCAATGGCCAAAAGATCACTATTGAACGTGCCGGGATGCTTTCCTTTCTCCATACCTCCTACCCTCTGAACTTCCTAGATTGAGCTGGTCCAAAGTGTTTCCGGAAAAGCTAGGAACGCACGTCAAACCTTTCGGCCCTGTGTTAACCACATAAAAGAGACGATTCATTCTATTCCCTCGGTTATATTTGACTACGACCCAGGGGATATCCCAAAGTGGGCATTCAGGCTCATCCCTCCCTTCACGGTCGCAGTCCTCTTAGCCATAGGGTTTTCTTGCTCGCCTGTAACTCCTCTATTGACATTGGTTCATTTTTGGTATGGCTACTAAAAAATTTGATTCAATACAACGGATGAGGAAAATCCAGCAAGCTTAAACAAGATAGAAAGTAAGGAAGCGGGGCTAACACCTTTCTCCTTAGTGTACGGTGCCGAAGCCTTGATCCCAGTTGAAGTCGGAGAACCCAGCGCAAGTTTCCATACGCAACAGAAGATTCAAATCACGAGGCTATGAGTACGAGCCTTGAACTAGTAGATGAAAAATGGGAAGTCTCCCTCGTTTGAATGGCCGCACAAAAACAACACATCGAAAGGTATTATAATCGGAGGATTACCTTCCCCACTTCAGAATCGGGGACTTAGTTCTGAGAAAAGTCATCCTTAATACTCGAGACCCTAATGAAGGAAAACTTGGTCCAAATTGGGAAGGACCGTATCAAGTCCTCGATATCGTTAGAAAGGGATCCTACAAGCTTGGTACGATAAGTGGCGAGCAACCGCCAAATAATTAGAACGTATCACTCCTCAAACAATATTATTGTTGAGGTATGACCTTTTCCTTTTTTGTTTACATTTTACACTAACTTATTTCAGGTGTTCGAGCAAAGGCAGTGAAGCTCTATTTAAGCAGGAAGATGTTAGATCTTAAAGCACGCGTTACACTCTTTTTTCCTTCGACCGATTTTTATCCCAAATGGGTTTTTCCGGCAAGGTTTTTAACGAGGCAACCATTGTTCGTGCTAACTTAAAGTATTCGAGGCTTCTTTACAGCCAACCTCGAATACTGGGGGGCATCACCCTCTGATGTTATGTTCTAAAGGGAAATACTTCATGTCGACAGGGTCTTTATAAGAAAGCTTTTGTACAGGACCAAACGGTTGAATGAACCGTGTCCGTATATATTACTCCAACCCTAATGGAAAAACATGTACGCATGTATGAACTATTGAAAGAAATATTTTTCCTTACCCTGTACCTTAATGAAATTCCTACTTTACAAGTTCTATACTTATGATTTACCCTGTACCTTAATGAAATTCCTACTTTACAAGTTCTATACTTATGATTTCTTATGAAAACTGGCTCAAAGGATGAGTGCAACAAAACTTCGAACGATCAACCCCATGCTCGGGGGCTGCCGCCAAAAAATTAACGCGTTCGAACTATTAAACTTTGAGACCATAAGACCTCAAAGAGGAAACCCTCGATTTTATAGGCTAAGGCCACCCTATTCGGGGACTAACACTTTGAACAAGTTCAAAGTATTATTGGGAAAATAAGCCAAGATGCAGACCCAAAGGCTAGGGCCAAACTAACGCAGATCAGAGACGTCCGAATTCCGTAATGAAAATAGTCCTTCAAATTCTTTTGTAAACCGGTTAAAAAGGTTACCCTAGGCAAAGTAATCAAAGGGCTTCGATAATATCGGCCCTCAAAAAACCTTAAGAGGTATCGAACTGTTTAAATACAAATTTGTTCTAAGGCATAACAAAAATTTTCAAGCCGAAAAGGGGAAAAAACCATTATTCTTAGGCCATATCGACCTGATTCAAGAGTCCAAGGGCCGTTATATCATTAAGTTCGAGATTCCATCCCCACTCAACTCAAACCTAAGGGTTTTACTACTTCAAGATCGAGAAAAAGCTCGCTAGACTATAAAGGCATTATTAGTTTGGCTTTGGCTATGTTGCCTAAAACCCGAAGTCTTAAAAACATTACTCACAAGGCATGAAGTATATCAAAATTTTACAAGGCGCAAAACGAATTAAAATTATCTCAACAAGTCAAATTTGAGACAAAATTCTTATATATATATAAACGAAGGTATTTACAAAGGAACGACAGGGTCCTACACAAAAAAACGAAAAAAAATGTCCTAACTATGTTGGGGGGTAACTCCCTCCTCAGGGGCAGATTCTTCCTCGGGCTCCTCAACATTATCGGACCCGCTCTTGCTACCGTCATTATCGTCGTCAGAAGAGGCTAGTTGCCTAGAATCGGCTTCATGCTCCTTTGCCTTTGCTATCTCTTCAGAAAGGTCGAAACCTCGGGCGTGGATCTCCTCGAGAGTCTCCCTCCTGGATTGGCATTTGGCAAGCTTGGTAGCCTATTGTGCTCGATCAGTAGCCTCTCTCAGTTGTGCTTGAGAAGCCTTGACATCGGCCAGATATATGGCCACCGACTTATCAGTCGGCCTTTGCTTTTTCGTCCTTAGCTTGGGCCTTTGCAAGTTTAGCTTCGAGCTCTTCAACCCTCTTATCCTGAACCGAGCACTTTTCCCTTGCACTTCGAAGTTGGACTTCGACCAACGACAACTAGGCCAAGGCAGTTTCCTTCTCAGCAGCAAACGGTCCATGCTTTCTTTCCACTTGAAGCAGTCAGCTTTCACTCGATCGACCTCCTCCTGGAACAACTCGATCATCTCTATCTTTTGATGTAACTGTGACATCGAAACATTATCTTCCGCCCTTGAATCGAGCCCGTGGTTTTTTAAGAGAATTGTTACCTGCTCATTCAACTCGGCTTCCTCCTTACGAGCTCTGGCCAAATCGGCTCGGAGGTCCTTGATCTCCTCGTCCTTCTGCCCACAGAGAAGTTTGAGAGCTTTCCTCTCATCCGAAAGCCTTTGGAGATCGGCCTCGCATTGGCCTAATTCGGCCCGGGACTTAGAGAAAGCCTGTATGAAAAAAGAAACGAGTTAGACAGAGAAAAAGGAAAAATGAAAGAAAACTACATCAAGAAATTTCATACTTACTCGGTTCAAAAAACGTTGGGCGTCTTCGAAGAGGTTGGATGCATCATTGAGTTCGGAGGCATCCTCGACCCTGGTAAAATAATCCCGAAAAGGATCCTCCCCATCGGAAACTCTGCCTATTTCGGGAGTTCTTATTGCTTGTGCATCCCTTATGGCCTCTTTGAAAAAGGAAGGTAGAGATGGTGAGTGATCTGTTGTCACTGCCCCGAGCGAGTCACTCGGGGCGCTCTGTTCAGCTTTAGGTGTCTTGAGACCATCCCCCTCTGGTATGTTCGTCATTTGAAGTGAGACAGCCTCGACCTCAGATGATTCGGGGAGCGGCCTGAAACTTCTTCAGCCCGAGGTGGGGCCTCGTCAACCGCCACTAGTTTAGCGGCCTTGGAAGTCTCGACGATTTTCCTCACTCGGGTCACCAACGCCGAGTCATCGCCTTCATTTTCATATTCTTCTTCTTCTTCCTTTATTCTTTGGACTGACTCCAAAGTCAGAGGGATAATGTTCCCCTTGGGTTTTCGAGCTGCCCTCTTTCTGGGTTTTTCCCTCTCGGAGGTCGAGGTCCCCTTTCTCTTATTGTCCTTCCCCAGCTTTGAAGTCGGGGCCATGTCCTCTTACTCACTACTCGGAGGCCTCAGGAATTCATCCTTGTTCAGTACTACACAAGAAAAGGCTAAGGAGTCGTTTGGTAGGGTGTATTAGAATAGAGCGGAATAAAGTGTATTGGTAATGCATGAATTAGTAATGCATGAGTTAGTAATGCAAGCATTAGTTATGCAAATATTATTTCTTATTTACTATTTGGTGTGGTGTATTAAAATTATAATGCATTGCATAATTTGTAAGAAAAATAGTTATTTACAAAAATGCCCTCCATATTCTCTAGGTTTAAGGGACTTTAAGAACAATTTTGTCTTTAACCATGCTAATGCATGCATTAATAGCCTTGGTATTACTAATGCAACAATTTTCTATGCATTACTTATGCATAGGATAATGCCAAGTATGATGTATAACTAATATAAGTATTAGTTATACATAGGTTGAAAAAATATACCAAGCAAGGTATTAGTAATGCATAGAGCTAATGCTTGCATTATTATTTCTAATACCTCCTACCAAACGACCCCTAAGTGAGTTGAAATATGTATAGACAATGCCTTAGGTATGAGAAGAGGGAAAATTACCATGGTTATACGCTCAGCATAGGAAAAAATCGAAGCCAGCTTTAGGATCCAGTTCTCAAGGTTAGGGACTGCTCGAAGCATCCAAGCAACTGGTGCATGACGAAAGAAGGTATTAAATAATGTAAAAAATGAAACACAACATGGAAACCAACGAGTAGAGTGCTACTTACGCTTCGGGTTCCATTTCTCAGGAAATGGCATTTTCTCTTTCGAGATGAGATCACAGGTCCTCACCGAATGAACTGGCCCATCCACCCTCGATCTTTGTCCTCGTCGATGCTCGAGAACAATGCCTTGGTCGCTCGACGTTGTAGTTTGATCAACCCTCGAAAGATGTGAGGGCTGTATAACTTGATGAGGTGATCGAAGGTGAATGGCAACCCCTCGGCTTTGTTGGTAAAGAACCAGAGCATGATCACTATGCGCCAAAAGGAGGGGTGTATTTTGCCCAAAGTCACCTGATATTGACGGCAAAAGTCAATGATGACTGGATCGAGGGGGCCCAACGTGAAAGGATATGTGTAGACAACTAGATACCCTTTCACGTGGGTAGTGATGCTCTCTTCAGGGGATGGGATCTCTATCACTTTTCCACCCAATTACAATCCCTTTTTGATATTCTCGAGATACCCCACGCTTTTCGAGCAGATATACCTCGATATTTTCTCACATCGACAAGGGACCGATAGAGGATTCTCGATTTTGAAGTCGAATTTAAGAATACACGGGCCGGGAACACACTCCTCAGGGAGCGGTTCCACCGGCGTTTTATCACCGATCGGCCGTGAAGAAGAAAAGGAAGCTTTATCCTTTTGTGGAACCATTTTGGATGTTTTCGCCATTATATGGGTTGAAGAAAGAAGAAGATAGTATGATTTGGTGGTTTGAGATTAGTGGTGAAAACCTAAGGAACAATGAAAGAGAAGATCTTGAGAGAGGTAAAAACTTAGAAGAACAGACAAAGGTAAAAGTAAAATTTGATTCAACAAGAAAAAGGCCTATTTATGGATTTACGATGACGGTTCAATGGTACTAGTGGCCGACCACCAACTGACGCTCATTAGTGGTTTGGGGAACTGTACAGATGGGACGTTTCGGTTACTTCCATCGCTTACGTCACGGGGATGACATCATTATTCATCGAGGTCAAAGAAAAATCGAAGGCTCAGTTCGTTTCTTCTCATTATAATCAACGAAACAGGGGGACTATCTGTATACGGTAGAAATCGGGGCTATTCAATTTCATTATTTGATCGAGACTAGGACGTTGCATCGAAGAGCTGAGGCACCAAGTTCGAGATTGAAGTCTCTTTCGAGATCGAGGTCGACATCAATCGAAGCCAGGGGAGATAAACTTCGAGTAACTTCGGGGATATTTTAGTAACGGAAAGAGCGAGATATCCGTGATTGGTCGAGGATCATGGCGTGAATCTCGGAAGGGATCAAATCAGAGGCGGTCAAATAGCTATTTATACGATTTCCTTTTGTAATTAGAGATATACCATAGTTAGGATTTCTTTACTATATAAAGAGGAGTTCCAATCTTTTGTAGACACATCATTATACATTGAGAAAAAAGCTATACAACTCTTCCTTTATTGCTTGTTACTGTTCATCAGATTATTCTATCTTAATTGTTCTTATACTGTTATCGCCTCGAGGGTACCTTAATCCGAGGTTGAAGCTCTGTTTGCACATTGGTTTGGTTTGTTTACAGTTCAGTTCTGTCATTTACTTTTTTATTTATCAATTGGTACTGACTGAAATCACATATCCTTAAAATCATAATATAAGTTTATTGTTATCCAAATTTTAGGGTAAATAAATTTTGTGGGGTACGTAGTCTGACAATGTGTCATAAAAGAGTATTACTACGAAAGCAAAACGTATGTATTAGAATAATTCTTGTTTTTGTAGAAGTGTTGTTCGACCCATTAATTTTCATTTAGAAAGGTGTTTCAAGGTATTTTTCTAAAAGCCAAAAACTTAAAAGAAAAAAACGAACTTCTCTAAAATCAAATTAAACAAACACATAAAGATAATGGTTCGTGAACATCTGGAAAGAAAATTCTTGTTCCAAAACACTTTACCCCTCATGAAAAAAATTAGGCACATTTACTTTTTGTACTAAACTAGTGATAACGTAAATGTGTCTTCTACTTATACTTGTATCGCTTAACCATTGTTAGTTGACTTATATCTTTATTAATTTATTATTTAACTATGATCAAGTAATATAAGTGTAAAACTTGCAACTTGATAATTTTAGTGTAGTTCATGTATAGCGTCTGGAGGGTATGTGCCTCATCGGAATGATGATATTGTAAACCGCGCTCGTCATCTCTTGGCTAAGAATTGGATGGTCTCTATTGCTCCTATATCTACAAGGAAGTTAATCAAGTAGTTGATGGTTTAGCCAATTTAGCATTTAGTTAAGAGCCGTATTTTGAATGGCATATGCTTATGGTTTCTAGCATTTCTTCGCGAGCTGCGGGAGATGTTGTTGAGGGTTTTCTTCTGTCCTTTGATTTCTAGCTAGTTTTCTTTTGTTGCTTTGTTTCCTTTTGGATATTAAAAAATGCCGATAATTTTTTCCCGGACCCTAAATGTGTCTCGTTAATATTCATTGCTCCTTAGCATATTCATCCCTACGGCAACCGTCATTTGTATGCATCACTTTAGTGTTCTGGGCCTTTGCTATTAGCCTGATACGTGATTGGTCTTGTTTCTGTGTAGTAGCTTGTCATGATTGGGCTATACTACATTATCTTCATAAAACCCACTTAGCTTGGCTCGTGACCACTAAACTACGTGTTATATCTCATTTTAGAGAAACGAAACGTTCATGAATGAAAATTGGATATGCTTTTAGAGCATACGACTGTAAGCATTTTTTTTTTAGTAAAGAATATTTATATAATCAGATTAATTTAAAAGTTGCATACGATCAAAATCAGGCTTTTGTATGATTAATCGAGATCAGGATGGTAGGCCGAGGATCGGTCCCGTGTTACGTCAGATCACGACATGAAGATATATTACCAAACTTGCAATTCGAGGACCAGTTGAGACCGAGACTAGCCGAGGACGAGACCGAACGGGATAGGTATCGAGCAAGACCGAAGAAAATCTGCCGAGTTGAATAACGGAAAGCCGAGATATCCGTGATCGGACAAGGATCGTGGCAGAAATTTCAGCATGTATTAAATCAAGACTAGTTATTGAGCCAATCATGAGATTTTCTTCTGTATTTAGAATTGTACCATAAGTAGAATTCTCCTACTCTATAAAGGGGGGGTTCTAATCATCACATTCACGCATAACAAAGCAATATAATATATTTTCTCTCTTAAGCTCTGTTTTTCTGTTGTTCGGTCCATCCTTTTCAATTAGACATTTATTTGGTTCGAGGGCGATCCAGCTCGAGGGCCAAACTGCGCTTCATATTGGTTCGCTTTGTTTTACAGCCAATTTCTAACATTAATTATCATATTTCTCAATTTGTGCCAAGTGAAATCACATATCTTTAAAACCACTTATAAATTTAATTGTTATCCGACTTTAAGGGTAAACAGTTTGGCGCCCACCGTGGGGCTAAGGATAATAGTGATTGCCTGGTACTAATTTTCATAACGCACAATGCTTCACACTTGTTCTTATAAGTGCTTTTGATTTAAGGATTAACATGTAGAACTCTCAAGCAGTACCCACACACGCCGATAATGGCCTCGATTTTCATGGAGAAAACGACAACATAGATTCCCCGGGGAACAAAGTGCCTCAGGCTGACCTCGTGGGAGTACCAGTTGCAGATCCCATCGACATTAGTTCTTATGTTTCCCTTAATGCAAATCTAGGCATCGACCCCGAAAATAGCGTCCACAGAGACGTTTGATCAGCCGGTCAGAGCACACAGGGCGGCGAAGACGGCTGAATCAGCCTTCGAATAATATTTGAAATATTGCATGCTCAACAAGCTGCCATACCGCAACTCCAAAATTAGAACCACGAACCGAGTAGGGTCGAACTCGAGCCCTCACTGGAAGTTGTTCAGAGGGTCGAACCAATACCGGAGAGGTCAAACGTGAACGAATCGGGGACTGAACCCGCTATTATGAAAATGCTTGAGGAGATAACAAAGCGAATCGAATCAAGGGAGAAGAAGATTGAAGCAAATGACAAAAAAGTGGAAACGTATAACTCCCGAGTTGATCAAATTCCGGGGGCACCACCAATTCTGAAGGGTTTAGATTAAAATAAGTTCGTACAAAAGCCTTTCCCCCCGAGCGCGGCTCCTAAGCCCATCCCAAAGAAATTTCGCATGCCATAAAGTTCCAAGTATAATGTAACTACCGACCCCAAAGAGCATGTCACTTCTTACACATGCGCAATAAAGGGGAACGATTTAGAGGATGGTAAGATTGAGTCCATTCTGCTGAAGAAATTAGGAAACTTTATCGAAGGAGGAGATGATATGGTACCATAATTTGCCGCCCAACTCCATTGATTTCTTTGCCATGTTCGTAGATTCCTTCGTCAAAGCACACGTCGGAGCCATAAAGGTCGAGAGTAGGAAGTCGGACCTCTTCAAAGTGAAGCAGAAAGACAACGAGATGCTTAGAGAGTTAGTATCTCGGTTCCAAATAGAGCGTATGGATCTACCCCCGGTCGCAGATGATTGGACCGTTCAGTCTTTCACCCAAGGGTTAAAAACACGAAGTTCGGTAGCCTCGCAATAATTAAAGCAGAATTTGATCGAGTATCTGGCTGCAACCTGGGCCGATGTGCATAATCGGTACCAATAAAAAATTAGGGTCGTGGATGATCAGTTGGGGGCTCCTTCGGGATCCGTTTATCCAAATAGGCCTGTCGGCAGAGCTCAAAGATACATCGACCAAGAATTACGATCGAACAAAGATCGATATCAACCATACGATGGAGATCGGAGAAACAACGGTCCTGGACGCACCCCGTTCGAAGTGATAGAAGAAATGATCGAGGATAAAGCTCCCGAGGGATCATGAGTAAGAGTGGTTAGGAACGTCGAACCCAAATAAGCACCTCGGCTATCAAAGTATAACTTCAACATTAATGCGTCAGCTATTGTATCAGCCTTCAGATGCATCAAAGACACCAGGTGGCCTCGGCCTCTATAGAACGATCTAGCCTAGAGAAATCCTAATCAAATGTGAAAGTATCATGGCACCCATGGCTATAAAATAGAAGATTGCAGACAGTTGAGGGGGGAGGTAGCCCGGTTGTTTAACGAGGGGCATCTTCGAGAATTCTTGAGCGACCGAGCTAAGAACCACTTCAGAGATAGGGATAAAAACAGAAAGAATGAACAAGAAGAGCCACAACATGTAGTTCACATGATCGTTGATGGGGTCGACATTCCAGAGGGACCCATATTCAAGTGCACCAAGGTGTTGATCACGAGGGAAAAACAAACTCGGGATTATGTACCGGAAGGGACCTTGGCTTTCATTGACGAGGATGCAGAGGGGATCTCACAACCCCATAACGACGTACTGGTAATATTTGTTCTTATGAATAAAATTCAAGTTAAACGTGTTTTGATTGATCCAGGTAGCTCGACCAACATCATTCGATCCAGGGTCGTTGAACAGCTCGGCCTACAGGATCAAATTGTCCGAAGATGGAAAGATGTTCGATGGACCATTGGCAATATGTTTGGGACTGGTAGACACCGAATACATCCTATGGGAAAATTACGAGGGCACTTGTGGAAATCATTCTGGTGCCGAGTCGTTGGTCCACAAAGTAATCAGAGCAGGATATTATTGGATCGACATGGAGAAAAAATCAAAGGAATTCATTCGAAAATGCGATAAATGCCAAAGGTATGCGTCAATGATCCATCAGCGCAGCGAACAACTCCATTCGGCCTTATCCCCATGTCCGTTCATGAAATGGGGAATGGATATCGTTGGCCCTATCCTATCGGCCCCAGGTAAAGCTCAGTTTATTTTATTTATGATTGATTATTTTTCTAAGTGGGTTGAAGCACAGCTTTCGAGAAAGTCAGAGAAAAGGAAGTCATAGACTTCATTCGGGACCACATTATATGTCGATTCGGGATCCCTGCCGAGATTGTATGTGGAAATGGAAAACAATATCGGCAGCAAAGTGACTAAATTTCTCGAAGATCATAAGATCAAAAGATTTTTATCGACGTCTTATCATCCCAGCGGGAACGGACAAGCCGAATCGACCAACAAAACCATTATTCAGAATCTTAAGAAGAGATTGACCGATGCCAAAGGAAAGAGGAGAGAGATATTGTTCAAGGTTCTTTGGGCATACCGCACAGCGTCGAATTCTAGTACAGGAGCAACATCGTTCTCATTAGTCTATGGCGCCGAAGCTCTTATCCCGATCGAGGTCGAGGAACCTAGCATCAGGTTCTAATATGCTACAGAAGAATCAAATAACGAGGCCATGAATACGAGCCTGGAATTATTGGATGAAAGACGCGAAGCCGCCCTCGTTCGGTTAGCCGCATAAAAATAGCGGATCGAAAGGTACTACAATCGAAGAGCCAATTTTTGGCATTTTAACATCGGGGACTTGATTCTAAGAAAGGTCACCCTCAACACCTGAAATCCGAATGAAGGAATACTGGGTCCGAACTGGGAAGGACTATACCAGGTTCTCGAAATCACCGGAAAGGGATCCTAAAATCTCGGCACAATGAACGGCGAACCACTACCGAGCAATTGGAACGTGTCACTCCTAAAATGATACTACTGCTAAGGTACGACCCCTTCCATTTTCATTAATATTTTTGACTAACTCTTGCAAGTGTTCGACCTGAAATGGCGAGGGATTCTTTGACACGAAGTCTTTAGGTATGAAAGCACGTGTTGCACTCTTTTTCCCTTAGATCGGTTTTGTCCCAAATGGGTTTTCCGGCGAGGATTTTAACGAGGCACCCAATGATTGTGCTAACTTAGAAAAATTCAACAGTATCTGAGGCTTCTTTGCAATCAACCTCGAAGACTGGGGGGAATTTCCCTCGAACGTCAACTTTGTTGCGAGGAAATTACTTCATAGCAGCAGGGTCTCGATAGGTAAATTTTGTAAGGGCCAAACGGTCAAATGAATCGTTCCCGTATAGGTTGCTCGAGCCCTGACACAAAAAATGTACGCATGTATAATCATTTATAAAGAGAAATATTTTTCCTTGCCGACATCTCATGCCTTAGAAAAGTTTTTTCTGCTTTACAATCTCATACTCCCGATCTATTATGTAAACAGGCTTAATGGCCGATCGTAACTAGAGTTCGGATAATTAACCCCATGCTCGGGGACTGTCGTCCAAAAAATAGACGAGATTTAATTATTAAGACTTCGAGATCATAAGACCTTAAAAGCAACCCTCAGTTTTTATAGGCCACGGCCACCTCACTCGGGGACTGACACTTTGGGAAAGCCTGAAGTAAAACGGGAAAATAAGCCCAAGAAGAAAATATCGAACTAAAGATGCTACGACCAAACTAACACGGTTCGGAGACGTCCGAATTCAGTAACAAAACAGGCCTTCGAATTTTTTCATAGACCAGTTAAAAAGGCTACCACCAACAAAATCATAAAAGGCCTCGATAATATCAAGTCTCGAAAACTCTAATGAGTACAAAATTGTTCGAAATCTCGAACAATTCCTTATTTCATGCTAAGACATTACAAATTTTATAAATATAAATGATAAAAAACTTTTTCAAGCGGAAAATGGGAGAAAGCGATAAACAATCTTTTCACAAAGGCCATATCGGCCTAATACAAAATCCTAAGGGCTATTTTTTTACTTTGAGTTCGAAATACCATCATCGCTTAAATAAAAACCCTAAGAGTTACCCTACTTCTAGTTCGAGCAAGCACTTACTTGACGTAAAATCTATACTAGTTCGGTTTCAGTCGAATTGCCTAAAGCTCGGACCTTAGAATACAATTTCTTAAGGCATAAAGGAAGCGAATGAATACAATTTCACAAGGTAGAAAGGAAGAAAAAATTTATATATGTCAAAAAATCCTTTACAAAGGCAGCATAGCCCGATCAAAATCCTTTACAAACGCTCCGAAAGTGGCCCAAAGAAAAGGTAAATACAGAAGAAAAAAGCGTAAAGCACTAAGGCCTAGGGAGCTTGGTCTTACTCAGAAACAACGTTCTCGTCCTCGACATCTTTTTCTTATTTCTCATCGGAGTCATCCTCGGGAAAGGCCATCCTCCGAGCCTGGTGTTCTTCTGCTCGGGCGTTATCAACCTCGGCCACGATATTGAATTCTTGGGGTTGAGAATCTTCTAGGGCCTCCCTTGTTTAACCAAAGAATTAGATCCTTTGACCAAAGCTATTTTTAGGATGAACACGGGTTTCTGATAACCAAGGAAAGACTGATTATTGTAAGTAATTAAGAAAAATCAATGGGATGCACGAAAAGTAAAGTGTATTGCAATAGTAGTTCGGATGATCCTTTACAGGTTATATTTTACTCCCTTATATAGGAAATTTCCTAATATAACGTCTGCCCGTTTCAGTGATTGAGCATTAATGACTAATTATGACCTTAATGTAACGTTACAATGAGCAACTGTAACTGTTGCGTGAATGTTATGTAACGTGTGGATCACTAATTTCAAGATCTCTGAATCTGCCCTTTATTCCGCCCAGATATATTTTGACCGCGTCTCTTCATCTTCTCAATCAAGTTGAGACTTCCGTAGCTAATCAACCGGTGGGTATGATTTGTCGTGCCTCTTTGCCTCATACCTCTTCATAGAGTCCCGTCCAGCTGTCGTGTCTTCATTGCTTCACATAGACTGCTGAGTCATCAAGATTTATTACACGTGTGAAGCTCTTTTTTACCAATATAGATAGTTCCCCCCCCCCCCACTTACCATATATTTATCAATTAATATTTGGTAAGTGGATACTCTTTTATGGCGGGAATATTTTGCTGCCGCTTCACTCGAATCATTGCATGTTTTTCTGTACGTAAGCATCGCTTGTCACTTCCATTTAATGCTTATGCCACGTGGCATTCTCGAGTTGGTTCTGCAATTGTTCAGCGCCTTTTAGGGCTTTCACATCATTATTTTTTCCCATTTTTGACGGTTGTCTTCGAGTATAAGTACCCCTTTTCTTTTCTTTCACGAAAAACTTCTAATTTTCAAACCTTATTTGTAAAGAACTTTTTCATTATCTTTGTAGATATGTCTTCTTCAAACCAATCTAAGAGAGTCATAAACGTAGATGATTTGACTCCCTCTTCTGCTCCAACACGGAGTAGGAGAGACGGCAGGTTGAGGAGTTTAGGTTCTACTCCTTCAAGGGGTTCTTCCTCTTCTCAAATTACTTCTCCTCCTTCTTCTAGGTCTTTACCTTCTCCGAGGGATAGGGCTTCTAGATCTTCATCCAAATGTAGAGAACGTCACGAGCCTTTGCACGAACCGAGGATCGATGAAATAGTACCTGCAGAGTTCACCTTTGCTAGGGATAGTCAGGCCCTTAGAGATCAGGTTTCTTCATTGTCATCTCTTGATAGTGTTGATAAGTTCCCTACCCAACTCACTGAAGTTTTAATTCCTCTTATACGTAGGGACTGTTATTGGAGTTTCGATTTTCCTATAATCGTTCCAAACAGTAATCAAAGAATAACGTCTTACAAGACGGGGGTTGTTTATACTTATCCTTTTACATTAGGGTTCAAGCCTCCCATCGACCCAGTAATCATCGAGTTCTATTGATTTTTCAAAATTTTCTTGGGACAAGTCGATCCTCTTGTATGGCGAGTCGTTGCATGTCTTAGATACTTGGCTACCTTAGCTTCGATCCCATTTACCTTTCATCATCTTATTCACCTCTATTTCCCAATGTTGTTCCGTCAGGGAATTTTTACCCTAGCTGCTAGGAGTAAAATGGTGTTAGTGACTTTAGAAGATGATAAGGATCGAGGTTGTTTCTTCGGTATGTTACTGTTCCTACTGCTGGTTTAGTAGGTGAAGAGAATCTTCCCTTCCCTGAGAAGTGGAATCTTGCACGTGAGTACATTTTTGCTCACATTCCTTGCTTTTTGCTTTAGATATTGTATCAATACCGTAGTTGTTTCTTCTTTTTGCATCAATCATGGGAACCGTCGAGAATGTCTCCAGTTTCAGAGATTGGGTAGAAAAGCTTTTGTTAATCGCTCCATTGGAAGAACGTTCATGGAAGTTCCTCTCTGAGAGGTTTGGTTGGAGAGTTAAGACTCATGGTAAGTGAAGTTTTTGTTTGTACTTGTTTATTCCTTTGAGCATTATTTAACCCTTTCCTTTTGACAGGGTTTCTTGCTCGTGCAGTTTCTGCATCCGCGTCTGTTCCCAAGTTATCCCTGGCTCAAGCCCAGGAGATCATTTCAGGCTCTTCTTCTTCAAAGAGGAAAGCAGGTGGTCAAGGACCTTAGGAGAAGAAGAGGAAGAGGAGGGCACTTAATCCATAGGTCACGTAGAAGGAAGGTGGTCTCAGACTACGAGTCTACACCTGTCATCGTGCCTTCCGTACCTGAAGTTGGACTTTCTGCCTCTGAGGATGCTACTCCCTCTCCCGTGCGTGAATCTGTTGGCCAATTGTTCTGTGAAGGCTTTGGTTCTGTTGCTGATGAACCCTTGGTTGTTTTCTCTCCTTCTCTTAGAGAACTCCCTTCAACTGTTCCAGTTATTTCTCCTGCTCCCGTGGCTATTCCTGCTCCCGTCGTTGCTCCCTCTCCCGTGGCTTTTTCGGCCCCTCAAACTTCCTCGCCCGTGGCTCCTGCATCTCTACGTGCTTCCGTGCCTTCTGTTACAGAAGTAGGGTCTTCCAGCAGAGAGATGAGGCAGGTGATGATAGAAGTTCCAGCGGAGGGTAGTCTCTTTAAAAAGTATGGTCAACCTGATGTGTAGTTGAAACCGTTGATAGGCCCGACAAAGAGAGCTAAGTTGGACAGCCACAGTTCCCTTACATGGGCTAATGAAATCGTGCATATTTCTTTAAAGGTAAAATTCATTTTCTTGTGTTCATTATTGTACATGTATTTATCATATCTAATTGGCTTTCTTTTGCAGATCATCTTATTGGCACAGAGCTTATGAAAAGGATTTCTCATACGGAGCAGGAAGTAAAGGAGCGGCATGCTAAAGCAGGTAACTGGAAAGAGCAGTATGAAAGCTTAAGGCTCGACATGGAGGTTGTAGAAGAAGAAAAATGTACCTTGGAGTAGCAAGTGAGGGTCATGACGGCAGAGTTGGTTGTGGAGAATGCATCCTCTGATCAGGCAGACAAGGATAAGAGCGTCTTAGAGTCCTCATTCACGGAGCAGCTGTCTCTTGCCTCTGAAGAGGTCAGGAGTTTGAAGGCCTTACTAGACCAAAAAGAGGAGTATTCGGGCGAATTAGTGCAATCTCTTACTCAGACCCAGGAGGATCTCCGCAACTCTTTGGAGAAAGTTCAATTCCTGGAAAGGTCTGTCACTCCTTTAAGGGCCTCTAATGATGTTGCTGTGACTGAGAGGGATGAACTAAGAGCTGAATTTATGCTATGGGAGAAAGATTACGAAGCTCTTGAAGATAGGGCAGTTGTCGATGTTAGTTGGGTGTATATGAACTCTCGCCTAGACACATTGACTGAAATGAGCCGAGAGGATTTCGACCTTAATGCTGAAATTGCAAAAATCAAGGAGTCCATTGAGAAGGCTCAACAAGGTCAGAATCTCTCTGCACCTGAAGGTGAGGCTCTTGCTGCTCAAGTCTCTTCGTCCCAAGCCGCTCTTGCTCCTTCTGCCAGTGAATTCAACCCCCATACTGAAGAAGTTTAAGAAGTTGGTTCCTCCCTTTTTTTCTTTGTCTCAATTGGTGGTTACCCCCAGTCCCATCGGGGGGAAATTTGGATCTCTTTAAAGTTCCCAAATGACAACTTAGGGGCACCTCAATGTATAAAAACTCTATACGGCTAAGTATAAGTTAATACTTAGTTTTTACTTAGCCGTTTTAATATATTAATGNTGCATGCTTTATCTTCGAGGTTTTAGTTTTACCTCTGAGTTCTGCATATAGAATGTTTTAGATTACTCGTACCTTTTTGTAATAGGCACGGTGTCATATTATGCCTTTTTGTAGTAGGCATAATTTATGAAAGAGGTCCCTTTTTTGATCGACACTTAATGAAGAAGACGTCTCAACTTCATAAAGGTGTAATAATGCAATAGAGTGATAGGAATGTTTTACATTTTTAAGAATGTTTCTGAGAAAAGTTTTTTGTTTGAACTTTCACAACTTTTTACATGTGTTTGATTATCGTCTAAAACTCATGTTGCAACTGTTTTCTTTTAACAGATTTGATATACACTTGTATTTCGTAATTGTTTTTCGTATGTAACAGTTTTTCGAGTTAATACAAGAGAGCAACTATTTTTCGTTCGTAACAGTTTTTATTCAAGTTGGGGTTTTCACCCGTAACTATTTTTGTCGACACAAGTTTTCAATAAGCACGAGGAAAATGCTCTTGCATCCGTAAAGTCAGCGACAAAATCAGCTAAGATTTGAGACTTGATTGCAGTCCTAGGTTGATATATTATTTCATGCTTACTTAATTCTATGGCCCACTTGGCTAATCTTCTTGATAGCTCTTGTTTATGCAGTATGTGTTCTTAATGGATGCGAGGTCACAACTGTGGTTGGATGACACTGAAAGTATGGCCTTAATTTTCTAGATGCCATGATTAGAGCTAAGGCTAACTTTTCTAGATGTGGATATCTAGTTTCAGCATCTAGTAATGTCTTGCTTACGTGGTAAATAGGAGATTGTTTACCTTTATTCTCCCTTACCAATACTGCACTTACAACAATTTCCGAGAAGGCAAGGTAGACGTATAGCCTTTCCCCCTCCTTTGGCTTTGACAGCAACGGAGGTTTTGATAGATAAGTCTTTTGGTCTTTGAGAGCCTGTTGACATTCTTCAGTCCATTCGAACCTATTTTGCTTTTTGAGAACTGCAAAGAATTTAAAACTTTTCTCGGAAGATTTGGAAATAAATCTTCCTAAAGCTACAAGTCTTCCCGTTAGTCTTTGAACTTCTTTTTTGTTTATAAGTACGTCAGGTATTTCTTCTATAGCTTTAATTTGATCAGGATTTACCTATATTCCTCTGTTTGATACAAGGAAACCCAAGAATTTACCGGATTCTACGCCAAAAGCGCATTTTTCTGGATTCAGCTTCATATTATACCTGTGTAAAATGTCAAAGGTAATAGAGAGGTGCTGGAAATGGTCTTCTGCCCGTGTTGATTTTACCAGCATGTCATCGATGTAAACTTCCATCATTTTTCCTAGATGTTCCTGGAACATCTTGGTGATTGGCCTTTAATAGGTGGCTCCAGCGTTTTTTAAGCCAAAAGGCATGACCTTATAACAATAAGTCCCCCTGTTTGTAATAAAGGAGGTTTTTTCTTCGTCTGAGGGATCCATTTTAATCTGATTATAACCAGAATACGCATCTGGAAAGCTTAACAATTCATGACCTATGGTGGCATCAATCATTTGATCTATATGTGGTAATGGGAATGAATCTTTGGGACATGCTTTATTTAAGTCAGTATAATCTACGCATACTCTCCATTTGCCATTCTTTTTAGGTACTACCATGTTACCTAGCCAGTTAGGGTACGTTATCTCTCGTATCGAACCAATCTTCAATAGTTTCTGTACCTCTTCGTCAGTCACTTGATTCTTGAATGGTCCTTGCTTTCTTTCTTCTGCTTAACAGGTAGGATGGATGGATCTTCATTTAGTTTATGAGTCATCACTTCTGGTGGGATACCTGTTATATCTGAGTAGGACCATGCAAAGCAATCTGTGTTAGCCCTTAAATAATCAATTAACTTACCTCTTCAACCGGGGCTCAGCCTCGTGCCTATATACACTTTCTGTTCAGGTTTTTGTTCAAACGATGGAACAACTTCGAGCTCTTCCGTAGTTGTTTTGATGTGCTCTTTCCTCTGGTTCATGAATGACGTCCGGTCTGGAATCTACATCCGTGTGGTCCAATGCATCTTCCGTGGTGACTTGTTTCACCTTCTCGTGAGTATCTTCTTTCATAACTGTTTCAGCAATAATACCCTTCGTACCTATTTGGGTAGTAATTTCTTCCATGCCTATTTGGGCGGTGTTACCTGCTTGTGATATTCCCTTATCTTTTGATTCTTCCACCTCTACTTTTCTGTTGTAGTGTACCACCGAAATTTATATTTCTTGCGGTTTGTTGATCGCCTCTAATTTGTTGAATCCCCCATTTAGAGGGGAATTTAATCACCTGATGCAAGGTGGAGGGTATTGCTTTCATGTCGTGGATCCATGACCTTCCCATGATTACGTTATAATCCATGTCAGTATCGATGACTTGGAACCTGGCAGTTTTGATTACTCCCTCAGCATAAGTGCTAAGTTCAATTTCCCCTTTGGTTATAACCGTAGAGTTATCAAAACCTGATATGGGTTGTGCCTTCGGGATTACTTGATTCCCCAATAGCATTTCTTCCACGACTCTTAGCAAAATAATATTGACTGAACTACCTGGATCAATCAACACTCTTTTTACGTTAGTGTCATGAATAAGTAAGGATATTACCAGAGCATCGCTGTGAGGAAGCATTAATCTGCCGATATCTGCATCATCGAAGGTTATATCGTTTGCTTCCAGATTTTCACGAACCCGCTTTTTGTGTGTAATTGTGAACTTCGTGGCCGCTTAGCAGACCACTCCGTTTATTTCTTCGCCTCCGTGTATCACGTTGATGGTTCGTTTTGGAGATGGAGGTTTTGGGGGCTCCTGCCTGTTCTTCATGTATGCCTATTTACTTTTTTCACTAAATAATTCTGTTAAATAGCCCTGTTTAAATAACTTTTCTACCTCACCTTGCAAAAATCTGCAATCTGCAGTTCTGTGTCCATGATCATTATGGAATTCACACCAGAGATCTGGGTTCCTCTTATTCGGGTTCGACCTCATCTCTTTGGGCCATCGAACCTTATCACCCATATTCCTTAATACTAAAATTAGTTTGGAGGTACTTACATTGAAGGTGTGATCCCCATTCGTGCATTACCACTAGGTCGTTCATCTCGATCACTTCTGGGTCTAGATGAGGACGAGCCCGTATCTCTGCTTGGTGGTCTATAATCTGACCTGGTTTTTTCGAACCTGGGACGAGTTTCACGTCCCGATGGTCCCAAGTAAGGATCGTACCTATTTTTACCTGATCTCCTGCCTGATTCTGAACGTCTAGATCTGGTATAATCTTCATTTTTCGAACGAGCAATGGTATCTTCTTCTATTCGAAGTTTAGTACTGTACATGTTGTTTAACCAAAGAATTAGATCCTTTGTCTAAATCTATTTCTAGGATGAACACGGGTTACTGATAATCAAGGAAATAGATAAAATGAATAATAGACAATATTGCAGAAATATAGAAAAGCAAAGTAAATTGTATTCGAGAATCAGATGCCTTTACAAGTTGTATTCCCCTCCCTTATATAGGAGATTCCTTGATATAACGTATAACTCTTGATATGGTTGCTCATTAATGACTAATTATGACATTAATGAGGCGTTACAAAGGATAACGGTAATTGGGGTACGGTTTCATAACGTTTGAGTGATCAATTGTGAGTTCTTGAATCTGCTTGTAGCTTTGTCTAGATTCATTCTGACCGTGCCTCTTCTCTATTTTGATCATATTGAGTTTCCCGTGGCTGATAAGCTCGAGGGTTTATTGAATCGTGCCTCTTTGTTCTGTACCTCTTCAAAGAATCACATCCAGCTATCGCGTTCTCCTGTGCCCACATAACTAGCTGAGTTGTAAAAAGTTGGCTTACGTGTGAAACTCTTTTTTACCAATACAGATATTCCCCCCACTTATCATATATTTATCGTTTAATATTTGGTAAGTGGATATTCATTTATGGCGGGAATATTTTGCCGTCGCTTTTCCTCGAAACATTGTATCCTTCTCTGCACCATAGGTGTCGTTTGTCACTTCCATTTAATGCTCATACCACGTGTCTTTTTCGGATTGGTTATGCATTTACTCGGCATATTTTAGGGATTCTTGCGGTTGTGTCAGCCCCGAAGTGACATCTTCAATTATGACTTTTCATCATTATTTTTCTTTTCTTCCATGTTTGACGGTTCTCCTCAAGTATAAATACCTTTCTTCTTTTCTTTGCTTCCACGAAACACTTTCTAACTTTGTCTTTTGTAAAGAACTTTCTTCTTGCCTTTGTAAACATGTCTTCTTCAAACCAACCTCAGGGAGTAATAGAATTGAAAATTTAACGCCATCTTCTGCTCCAACTAGGAGTCAGAGGGGTGGTAGACTTAGAAGTCTAGGATCCACTCCTTTGAGGGGCTCCTCTTCTTCTCAGATAGTTCCTTCTCCTTCTACTAGATCTCTAGTTTCTCTGAGGTTAAGGGTTTCTCGGACTTTGTCTAGAGGTAGAGGTGAACGCCTTCGTGAACCTGGAGTTGATGAAATTGTCCCTGTTGAGTTTGTCTTTGCTTAAGAGAATCAAGTTCTTGTAGACCAATCTTCTTCCCTTCAGAGTGTCGAAAGGTATCCAACCCTTATAACTGAGGGTCAGATTTCCCTTGTTCGTAGGGAGTGTTTTTGGAAGCCTGATTTCCATGTCTATATTCCGAATAGTAATCAAAGAATAACGTCTTACAAGACGGGATATTCTTTTGTTTATACGTACCCTTTCACTCTAGGGTTTAGACCTCTCATTGACCCAGTCATAATTGAATTCTGCCGTTTTTTCAATATTTGCTTAGGACAAGTTGGTCCACTTATGTGGCGAATTGTCGCATGTATTAGGAGTTTAGCTTCTTTAGCCTCGGTTCCTTTTACTTTCAACCATCTTATTCATCTCTACTCTCCTTCCTTGTTTCGTGAAGGGGTTTTTCCTCTGACTGCTAGGAGCAAAAGAGTGTTGGTGACCCCTGGAGATGATAAGGATAGGGATTGGTACCTCTGGTATGTTGATGTACCCACTGTTGGTTTAGTGGGTGAAGAAAATCTTCCCTTCCCTGAGAAGTGGAATCGCGCACGTGAGTATGCTTTAGCTCACATCTATTTACTTTTCCTCGTTCTGACTTGAGATTATTTACTAACACCGTATCTATTTCTTCTTCTCTCAGCAATCATGGATACAGTTGAGAATTTCTCCGGTATCCGTGATTGGGTAGAAAAATTGTTGTTTGTTGCTCTTTTAGAAAAGAGATCTTGGAAGTACCTCGCTGGGAGTTATGGTTGGCATGTAAAGACCCACGGTAAGTGAAGCTTTTGTTCTTGCTTCTTTCCTTACTCGAGTCTCTTCTTTCTTTGTCGCTTAACTTTTTTCCTTTTGATAGGGTTCTATGCTCGTGGGTTGTCTGCTTCATCTATCCCGAAGATGTCTTTGGCTCAAGCCCAAGAAATTATTGTTGGTTCATCTTCCTGGAAGAGGAAGATTGGTGAGTCTCGTTCCGTAAAAGAAGAAGAAGAAGGTGCTTTAGTACACAGGCCACGAAAAAGGCGGGTGGTTTCAGATAATGAGTTTACACCCTTGACCTTCCCTTCCGTGTATGTGGTTGAGCCCTCTACCCTTGAAGATGTTTCACACTCCCCTATTCATAAGTCTGTGGATTGCCTGTTCCATGAAGTTTTTGACCTTGCTCCTGACGATGTCCCTTTGGCTGTTGTCTTTCCTACTTCTTTAAGAGAATTTGTCTCATCTGCTCCTTTGGATATTATGGCTTCTGCTATTGATTTTCCTGTGGCTTCCTCAACTCTTCAACCCTCCGTGACTGCTGCTTTGCCGGTGGCTTCTCCAGCTCCTCAACCCTCCGTGCCTGTTGTTGTTTTATCTCTGCCTGCTTCCATGCCTTCCGCTAGGGAAGTAGGGTCTTCCAGCAGAGAGATGAGGCAGGTGGTAATCGAGGTTCCAGCTGAGGGGAATCTTTTCAAGAAAATGGGTGAGCCTGAAGTGTGGCTCAAGCCTTTGATAGGTCCCTTTGAGAAAGCCAAGCTAGCCAGCCACGGTGCTCTTATATGGGCCAATAAGGTCGTGCATACTTCTTTGAAGGTATGATGCAGGTTATCCTCTTTCATTTTCGTATATGAAATTTACCATATCTGATTGGTTTATTTCTTGTAGATTAATCTTATAGGCATGGATCTCATGAAGAGGATCTCAAACACGGACCAGGAGACAAAAGAGTTGCAGGCCGATGCTGATAATTGAAAAGCACAGTATAATAGCCTAAGGATTGACATGGATGCCTTAGAAGAGGAAATGAGTACCTTGAAGCGGCAGATGAAGCTCATGGCAGCAGAACTGGCAGTAGAGAAGGTTTCTTCCAGTCATGTTGATAAAGACAAGAGTGTTCTGGAGTCCTCATTTGCTGAGCAGCTGTCCCGCGCCCCAGAGGAGATTAGAGACTTGAAAAACTTGTTGGGGGCAGAAGGAGGAATACTCAGGAAAGCTCGTGCAATCACTCACTCGTACTCAAGAGGACCTTTGTAAGGCTTTAGATAAAGTTCAAACTCTAGAGGAGTCGATTGTACCATTAAGGGCCGCCCATGAAGCTGCGGAAGCGGAGAAGGACGGATTGAGAGCTGAGCTTCAAGTATGGGCAAGGGATTATGAATATCTTGAAGAGGTGGCTGTTGTTGATGTGAGCTGGGCGTACATGAATTATCTCCTTGACACATTGACGGAAATGAGTCAAGAGGGTTTCGACCTTAGTGCTGAAATAGCTAAAACTAGGAAAGCCATGGAGAAGGCTCAACAAGGTCATAACCTCTCTTCACCTGATGGTGAGACTCCAGCCACTCGTGTCTCTTCATCCCTAGTTGCTCCCGCTCCTTCTGCCAGTGAAGTCAACCCCACTCTTGAAGAAGTTTAGTTGGTTCACCCCCTTTTTTTTTCTTTGTCTCAATTGGTGGTTACCCCCAGTCCCATCGGGGGTAAATTTGGATTTCTTTAAAGTCCCCAAATGACAACTTAGGGGCACCTTAATGTATATATAAAAATTCTATACAGCTAAGTATAAGTTAATACTTAGTTTTTGCTTAGCCGTTTAAATATATTAATGCTAGTATGACTTTTGTTGAGTTTCTGTATCACTCTATAAGTCTTTTGCATGCTTCATTTTTTGAGGTTTTAGTTTTACCTCTGAGTTTTGCATGTAGAATGCTTTAGATTACTCGTACCTTTTTGTAATAGGCACGGTGTCATATTAAATGTGTGCCTTTTTGTAGTAGGCATAATTTATGGAAGAGGTCCCNAAACAGATTTGATATACTCTTGTATTTCGTAATTATTTTTCATAGGTAATAGTTTTTCGATATTAATACAAGGGAACAACTATTTTTCACTAGTAACAGTTTTTATAAAGATTGGGTTTTTACCCGCAATTGTTTTCGTTGGAAACAGTTTTCTAATAAGTACGGGGGAAATGTTTTCTTATTCGTAACTGTTTTTATTTGATAACAGTTTTCTGAACAAATACAAGGATTTAGATCTTTCATCCATAACTGTTTTATTTGATAACAGTTTTTTGAATGAGTACACTGATGATGATCTTTTACCCCTAACTGTTTTTGTTACAACATCTTTGAATAAGTATAAAGATGTACATTTCTTTCTCATGACTAATATTTTGCCTTTCAACCTGAACATGTTCGAAGGTTTTGGCTTTTTGCAATAGGCTTTGTATTTGGATGACTCTTTTGATCTCTTTCAATTCTGCTCGTATCACTTGTCTTGTTGGGTATGGGTCTTCAGGCTCGAGATTTTGACTTTCTGATAGTCTTCTTTGCTTCGTCTGCCTTCCAAACTGTATATTCCCCCAAGTGTTTGAGCTTTGAAGAATTAGATCTAGAGCACTTGATTATTCCTTCCTTGTGGTCCTTTTCCTGAAAAGGAAAAACATTCCGGACTCGAAGGTATATAGCTTTTTAGATGATAACTGCTTAACACTTTAAAACGTCCATCAGAAAGTGTAACCCTAGACTGGGAATTGTGTTATTTTCTCGCGTCTTTGCAGGTCTTATATCATCATCTGGTGGCTAGCTTTATGCCTATCATCTAAAAAAGTTAGTAAAATTTTAAATGTTCAAAATAAAATCGAACGTGTGGTACCTGAATGGGGGTATTTCTTTTTCTTGGAAGTAATACTTCTTTAGGTGGATGGCGTTCCAGCTTGTTGGTAGAACTCTTTCGTCTATAGCTTCCAACTCATAGGCGCCTTTCCCAGCTATGCCTCGGATTTTGTAAGGTCCTTCCTAGTTTGGATTTAGCTTTCCTGCACCTTCTTCTTTCGTTGATTGAAAGACTTTTTTGAGGAGAAGTCCCCAATCTTGAAGTACCTGAGATGAGCTTTACGGTTGTAATAACGCTCTATGATTTGCTTTTGAGCTGCCATCCGTATCAGTGCTGCTTCTCTCCGTGGTTCGAGCAGGTCCAGATTGGTCCTTAATTCGTCATCATTTGCTTCCTCCATAGCTGTTGTGAACATTATGCTTGGTTCTCCAATCTCCACAGGTATTAAGGCTTCTGAGCCATAGACAAGTGCGAAAAAAATTTCTCCCGTGGCTATTTTTGAAGTTGTTCTGTATGCCCATAGTACCGCTGGTAACTCATCAAGCCAGTTTTCTTTGGCTTTATCCAGACGCTTTTTAGATTGTTGATTATGACCTTATTCGTTGACTCAGCTTGACCATTATCCACGGGGTGGTATGGCGTTGAAGTGATCCGCTTGATTTTCCAGCTTTCGAAGAATTCTGTGATTTGCGATCCTATGAATTGTGGGTCATTATCACACACGATTTCCTTTGGTATTCCAAAGCGGCATGTTATGTTTTGCCATAAGAAGATTTTAACTTCCTTTTCTCGCACTTGTTTGAACACTTCTGCCTCTACCCATTTTGTAAAATAGTTGGTTAGCACANCCCCCTGATTGATTTCCACAATGTCCTTCGTGGAATTCTTTCATCACAAATTCCGTTTGGTTAGGTCTGAGGCATTTAGTTAGGGGTCCTCCGAACATCTTGCAATAAAGCGAATTGCGAATAAGGCAGTACCGTGCAGCTTTGCGGCGAAGTGCTTGAGCTGCTTTCCTGTCTTCAGGCACGGTGCCATTTTGCAAAAAATTAAGAATTTCGTTTCTCCAGTCCCAGGTTAAGTTGTTGAAAGTTACCTCATTCCTGTTCTGGTCGATCATTGAATGAAATAGTTGGACTACAATTTCATTGTCTTTGTTTGTTACTTCTGTGACTGCTGCGAGGTTAGATAATGCATCTGCTTCTGCATTTTACTCTCTAGGTATTTGCATTACCTTCCATGTTTTGAATTGTCTCACGAGCTGTCGTGCCTTTTCAAGATACTATTGCATTCGAGTCTCTCGAGCGATGTAAGTCCCCTGTATCTGATTTACTACCAATTGGGAGTCATTGTTAATCACAATTTGCTCGATTGAGAGCTCCCGTGAGAGTTCAAGCCCTGAAATAATAGCTTCATACTCTGCTTCATTGTTAGTTATAGGATAAAACTTGATAGCTTGCCGTGTCTTTTCACCTGTGGATGATATTAAGACTATGCCTAAGTCGGCACCTTTTATATTTGAGGAGCCATCGGTGAATAGGGTCCATAGGCCCGGATTAGCACCGTTAAAGAGTTGTAACTCTCTTTCTACTTCAGGGACAATGCTATCACTCAAGTCAACAACAAAATCAGCTGGTAGTTGAGACTTAATTGTAGTCCTTGGCTGATAGATTATTTCATGCTCACTTAATTCTATGGCCCACTTGGCTAATCTTCCTGACAATTCCTCTTTATGCAGAATATTTCTTAAAGGATATGAAGTCACAAGGATGATTGGGTGGCATTGAAAATATGGTCTTAATTTTCTAGATGCCATTATTAAATCTAAGGCTAACTCTTCCAGATGTGGATATCTAGTCTCAGCATCTAGCAAAGTTTTACTTACATAATAGATAGGTGATTTCTTACCTTTTTCTTCTCTTACCAGTATTTTACTTACAGCAATTTCTGAAACAACCAGGTAGATGTACAATCTTTCCCCTTCTTTTGGCTTTGAAAGCAACGGTGGTTTCGATAGATAAATCTTCAGATTCTTGAGGGCTTGTTGACATTCTTCAGTCCATTCGAACTGATTCTGCTTTTTGAGAACTGAGAAGAATTTAAAACTTTTTTCGGAAGACTTAGAAATAAATCTTCACAAAGCTGCTATTCTCCCTGTTAGCCTTTGAACTTCCTTTTTATTTGTTAAAATATCAGGTATTTCTTCTATAACTTTAATTTGAGCCGGATTTACCTCTATTCCTCTGTTCGATACAAGGAAACCCAAAAATTTACCCAATTGCACTCCAAAAGTGCATTTTTTGGATTTAGCTTCATATTATACCTGCGTAAAATATCAAAAGTAGTAGAGAGATTCTGGAAATGGTCTTCCGTTTGTGTTGATTTTACCAACATATCATCAATATAGACTTTCATCGTCTTTCCAAGATGTTCTTGGAACATTTTAGTCACTAACCTTTGATAGGTAGCTCCATCATTTTTCAAGCCGAAAGGCATAAGTTTATAACGGTAAGTCCCCATGTTTGTAATGAAGGAAGTTTTTTCCTCATCTGAGGGATCTATTTTAATCTGATTATAACCAGAATATGCATCTAGGAAGCTCAATAATTCATGACCTGTTGTGGCGTCAATCATTTGATCTATATGTGGCAATGGGAATGAATCTTTGGGGCACACTTTATTTAAGTCAGTATAATCTACACATACTCTCCATTTTCCATTCTTTTTAGGTACTACCACGGTGTTTGCTAGCCAGTTAGGATACGTTACCTCTCATATCGAACCAATCTGCAAGAGTTTCTATACTTCTTCGTCGATAACTTGGTTCTTGAATGGTCCTTGCTATCTTTTCTTCTGCTTAACAGGTACGAAGGATAGATCTTAATTTAGTTTATGAGTCATCACTTCTGGTGGGATGCCTGTCATATCAGAGTGGGACCATGCAAAGCAGTCTGTGTTAGCCTTTAAATAATTAATTAACTTACCTCTTCGACCGGGGCCTAACCTCGTGCCTATATACACTTTCTGTTCCGGCTTTTGTTCAGATAATGGAACGGCTTCGAGCTCCTCCGTAGTTGTTTTGATGTGCTCATCTTCCTCCGGTTCATGAATGGCATCCGGTTTGGAATCTGCATCCGTGTGGTCTAATGCACCTTCCGTGGTAACTTGATTCACCTTTTCGTAAGTATTTTCTCTCGTACATGTTTCAACAATAATACCTTTCGTACCTATTTGGGTATTAATTTCTTCCATGCATGCTTGTGCGGTGTTACCCGCTTGGGAGATTCCCTTATCTCGTAATTCTTCCACCTCTATTTTCTTGTTGTAGTGTACCATAGAGTTTATATTTCATGCGATCTGTTGATCGCCTATAATTTGCTGAATTCCCCATTTAGAAGGGAATTTAATTACTTGATGCAAGGTGGAGGGTATTGCTTTCATGTCGTGGATCCATGGCCTTCCCACGATCACGTTATAAGCCATGTCAGTATCGATGACTTGGAACCTGGTACTTTTGATCACCCCCTCAGCATAAGTGCTAAGCTTAATTTCTCCTTTTGTTATAACCGTAGAGTTATCAAACCCTGATATGGCCCGTGCCCTTGGGATTACTTGATTCCCCAGTAACATTTCTTCCACGACTCTTAGCAAAATGATATTGACTGAACTGTCTGGATCAATCAACACTCTTTTTACGTCAGTGTCATGAATAAGTAAAGATATTACCAGAGCATCATTGTGAGAAAGCATTAATCCGCTGATATCTGCATCATCGAAGGTTATATCGTCCTCTTCCATATTTTCACGAGCCCGTTTTCCATGTGTAATTGTGAACTTTGTGGTTATTTTGTAGACCACTCCGTTTACTTCTTCACCTCCGTGTATCACGTTGACGATTCATTTTGGAGAAGGAGGCTTTGGCGCCTTCTACATGTTCCTCATATATGTCGGTTTACCTTTATCACTAAACAATTTTGTTAAATAGCCCTGTTTCAATAAATTTTCTACTTCACCTTGTAAAAATCTGCAATCTGCAGTTTTGTGCCCATGATCATTATGGAATTTCACACCAGTGATCTGGATTCCTTCTATTTGGATTTGATCGCATCTCTTTGGGACACTTAACCTTGTCTCCCATGTTCCTCAATATTGAGACAAGTTCAGTAGTACTTAAATTAAAGGTATGATCCCAATTTGAGTATTACCTCTAGGTCGTTCATCTCGATATTTTCTGGATCTAGACAAGGACGAGACTACGTCTCTTCCTTGTGGTCTATAGTCCAACCTAGTGTTTTAGAACCTGGGACGAATATCGCGTCCCGAGGGTCCTAAGTAAGGATCGTACCTGTTTTTACCTGATCTTCTATCTGATTCAAGACGTTTGGATCTAGAATGATCTTCATCTCTCGAACGAGCAATGATATCTTCTTCTATTCTGAGTTTAGTACTATACCTGTTATATACATTGTTCCATGTTGTTGCGGGGAATTGTCTTAGACTTTCCTTAAGTCGTCTCGTGGCTTTTGAGATTTTATTGTTTAGGTTTATTGCAAATGCCATGGCTGCCCAATTATTAGGCACCCTGGGTAACTGCATTCTTTCTCGTTGAAACCTATCTACAAACTCACGGAGTAGTTCTGTGTCTCCTTGTTTTATTTTGAATATGTATTCCATTCTTTTCTCAACTTTTTGGGCACCAGCGTGTGCTTTTATAAATGAATCTGCAAGCTCAGCAAAATAGTCAATAGAATTTTCAGGGAGAAGAGAATACCAGGTTAGGGCACCCTTGGTGAGTGTTTCCCCAAATTTTTTGACAAGGACTGATTCAATCTCTTGTTTTGTTAAGTCGTTGCCTTTTACTCCAGTAGTGAAAGCAGTCACATGATCACGTGGGTCAGTTGTTCCATCATATTTGGAAACATCGGGTATTTTAAACTTCTTTGGTATAGGCAAGGGTGCCGCACTTGGATTCCAAGGTTGTTGAGAATACCTATCAACATCAATGCCTTTGATGATAGGTGGTACTCCAGGAATTTGTTCGATGCGATCGTTCTGCTCCTTCATCTGTTTCTGCATGGTTAGTAGTGAATTTTGTAATTCTGAGTTATTAGATATACATGTTCTCGTTTCGACAGATTCATTAGGAGTATCTCCTCTTCCTGAGTTTGCCAACCCAGATTGAGGATTTTCCATGGTGATGGTATTATTAGGGGGTAATGTCGGTGGTGTAGGTAACGCTGCCGGTAATCCCCTCGCAAATTCTTGCAAGGCTTGACTCACATACTCTGCAATCATTTGCGATTTTTTTCCACTGTTTGATCATTATCACCATTGTTGTTATTAGATCTTTCTAGGGATTGTTCCTTTGAACCACGTGGGGTTCCATTCCTTTGCTGGTTGTTGTCATTGGAGTTCGACATAGTTCAGAGGATATCACTTGAAAAGCAAAAAAAGATTATCAGGTTCCCGGCAACGGAACCAATTTGTTTAACCAAAGAATTAGATTCTTTGTCTAAAGTTATTTCTAGGATGAACACGGGTTACTGATAATCAATGAAATAGAGAAAAATGAATGATAGACAATATTGCAGAAATATAGAAAAGCAAAGTAGATTGTATTCGAGAATCAGATGCATTTACAAGCTGTATCCCCCTCCCTTATATAGGAGATTCCTTGATATAACGTATAACTCTTGATATGGTTGCTCATTAATGACTAATTATGACATTGATGAGGCGTTATAAAGGATAACGGTAATTGGGGTACGGTTTCATAACATTTGAGTAATCAATTGTGGATTCTTGAATCTGCCCGTAGCTTTGTCTAGATTCATTATGACCGTGTCGTTTCCCTATTTTGATCAGGTTGAGTTTCCCGTGGGTGATAAGCTCGAGGGTTATTGAATCGAGCCTCTTTGTTCCGTACCTCTTCAAAGAATCACATCCATCTGTCGCGTTCTCCTATGCCCACGTAACTGGCTGAGTTGTCAAAAGTTGGCGTACGTGTGAACTCTTTTTTACCAATACACCTGTTATAAACATCGTTCCACGTTGTAGCAAGGAATTCTCTCAAGCTTTCCTTGAGTCTCCTCGTGGCTTCTGAGCTTTTGTCATTTAGATTACTTGAAAATGCCATTGCTTCCCAATTATCAGGCACCCTTGGTAGTTGCATTCTTTCTCGTTGAAACCTGTCTACAAATTCACGAAGTAGTTCCGTGTCTCCTTATTTTATTTTAAAGATGTCATCCATCCTTTTCTCGACTTTTGCGCATGGGAGTGTGCCTTTATGAAAGAATCTTCAAGCTCACCAAAAGAATCAATAGCGTTTTTAGGGAGAAGAGAATACCAGGTTAGTGCCCCTTTGGTAAGTATTTCTCCAAACTTTTTAACTAGGACCGATTCAATTTCTTGTTTTGTTAATTCGTTGCCCTTCACTCCGGTGGTAAAAGAAGTCAAATGGTCGCGTGGGTCGGTTGTCCCGTCATACTTAGGAACGACAGCCATTTTAAACTTCTTTGGAATAGGTACGGGCGTTGCTCTTGGTTTCCAAGGTTGTTGAGAATATCTATCAACGTAAATGCCTTTGATAACAGGTAGTACTCCATGAATTTTTTCGATTCGATCGTTTTGTTCCTTCACATGTTTCTGCAAAGTTAGTAATAAAGTTTGTAATTTAGAGTTATTAGACATACCCGGTCTCGCTTCGAGAGATTCATTAGGAGTATCTCCCCTTCCTGAGTTTGCCAACCCAGACTGAGGATTTTCCACGGTGATGGTATTATTGGGGGGTGGTGTCAGTGGCGTAGGTGATGCTACTGGTAATCCCCTTGCAAATTCTTGCAGAGCCTGGCTCACATACTCCGCAATCATTTGCTTTACCTGATCTTGTTCTACCGTTTGATCATTATTATCGTTGTTGTTATTGGATCTTTCTGGGGATTGTTCCCTTGAACCAGTGGGGTTACTGAAGGTGATAGAACTGGGGTTCCATTCCTTTGATGGTTGTTGTCGTTGGAGTTCGACATAGTTCAGAGGATATCACTTGAAAAGCAAACAAAGATTATCAGATTCCCGGTAACGGAACCAATTTGTTTAACCAAAGAATTAGATCCTTTGACCAAAGCTATTTTTAGGATGAACACGGGTTTCTGATAACCAAGGCAAGACTGATTATTGTAAGTAATTAAGAAAAATCAATGAGATGCACGAAAAGTAAAGTGTATTGCAATAGTAGTTCGGATGATCCTTTACAGGTTATATTTACTCCCTTATATAGGGAATTTTCTAATATTACGTCTGCCCTTTTCAGTGATTGAGCATTAATGACTAATTATGACATTAATGTAACGTTACAATGAGCAACTGTAACTGTTGCGTGAATGTTGTGTAACGTGTGGATCACTAATTTGAAGATCTCTGAATCTGCCCTTTATTCTGCCCAGATATATTTTGATCGTGTCTCTTCATCTTCTCAATCAAGTTGAGACTTCCGTAGCTAATCAACCTGTGGGTTTGATTTGTCGTGCCTCTTTGCCTCATATCTCTTCATAGAGTCCCGTCCAGCTGTCGTGTCTTCATTGCTTCACGTAGACTGCTGAGGCATCAAGATTTATTACACATGTGAAGCTTTTTTTTACCAATACATCCCTCTGAGCTTTACACTTCGCGTGGTCAATCATTCTCCTGCCTTTGGTCTCGATTTCCTCGACATCAGCTTTGAACTAGGCCACCTTTTCATCGGCCTGGATGCCGGCTTTGATCACCTCGGATTTAGCCGCCACGAGTTTGTTCTTGGTATCTAGCTGGGACTGGAGCTCCCTGATCTTCTCGGTTTGCACTGAGTTCTTCTCTTTTTCAGCTCGAAGCTGAGTCTTAACCAACTCCAACTGGACTTGAACAACATCTTTCAAAGCGGCCAAAACATCCATGCTCCCCTTAAAGACATCGGCCTCGGTCTGAACGTCATCCATTTACTTGTTGAGCTGGTCAATTTGCTCGAGCCTCTGTCGGATCTGTAGAATTGGATCATTAGTTGTTATCTCTAACTCGGCATCACTATCATGGAGAATTCAGAATACCTGTTCAGTTATGTTCGTATGTTCCTCCCGAGTTGCGACTAGATCGGCCTGGAGTCTTTCGCTGAGGAGCTGGTAGGTATCGTTATTCTTGGCGAGGCTCCGTACTTCGACCTTGTGCTCCTCAAAGACCCTGACAAAGGCTTCATGGTGCAATACCTAATCCTTCAAAAGAAAGATATAAAAGTGTTAGGAATAATTTATAAGCACGAAAGTAGTATGAAATAAAGTTCGAGGGCTACCCGGTTTAGTGCGTGTTGGGCCTCGTTAAACAAACAAGAATCCCCCCACGGCATTCATTGTCACCTGGTCCTCTTCGGTTACCAAGCCTCTCAAATAAATGGAGACCCCGACCGGGGAATAGAATATTCATTCATCCTCAGGGACGGTCAGCACCAGATGTCGTTTGTGGCTTGGATCGATACTCGGAGCCGAAAATTGGTCCACCAGCTTCAAGCTTGATGGGGACCCGGTTGTCCCTGTCGATGACACCTTCTTTATCACTGATAGGTCACGGAGACCAAGGATTTCCTCAGAAGTGGCCTCCTCTATCCCGTCAATGAATCCCTGGAGATCCACCCCCTGCCCGTCCAACATGTTCGCTTCTTCAGTCATGGCGCCGGAAATCTGGGGCGAATTCGATATATTGACCACACTGGGTTCGGCCCTAGGAGCTCTACCGATGTTTGGGGAGTTTGCTTTGAAGCTCTACTTCTCCCCTCCTCGATGGGGACGATATGGCGTCCAGCTCAAGAACCTCGGCCGAAGCTCCTTTGTTGATCGCCTCCGGTTTAGAGGACTTCCGTGCCAAAATGGCAACCCTCGGGTGAATCACCAGCATGGTTCCTTCTTCTTGTTCTTGTTATTCTTCTACCGACTCATCCATTAGTCGGTGTAATGACTCCACAGATAGGGAAATAACATTTCTCTTAGGCTTGCGCAGCTTCCTCGTTGGCCTCTTCTTTTCCGAGCGCAACAGACTCGGGGCTCTTTTTCTTATTTTCTCTTTAGCCGGCTTCGGAGCTGATGGTTGAGGGAGGATTTCTGCGTCACCGGTAAAACATCTCATCGGTACATCCTTACCGAGACCTGCAAAGTAAGGAAAGAAAGTTATCTAGGAAATGAAAATTTTTGAAGTAAAGAACAGATAGAAAGTGGAAGCTTACTGTGGTTACGAGCCTCCCGTCGACCCTTGGAAAGCTCCATCCAAGCCCATTCAGAGTATGGCCTCTGAGATACTAGATTCTCGACCAATCTTTTAAACCCTGGAATAGGGCCTGGCATTTGGTCCACAACTGCAATAACAAAGTAGAAGTAAGCAATGATCGAAGAAAATAGGAATGGAAATACGAACACTCAAGGCAAATATACTTACAATTAAAATTCCACTTCTCCGGGAATGGCATATCTTCGGCAAGGATCAAGTCTAATGTCCTTATTCGGAAAAACTTGCCCATCTAACCTTGATCGCGGGTTTTATCGAGACTGGAGAACAGGGCTTTGATGGCACGACGCAAGAGCTTGATTAACCCTCGATAGATTCGGGGACTGTATAAATGCATTAGATGATTGAGGGTAAAGGAGCCACTCTCGATTTTGTTGGAGAATAAGCGGAGGAGGACGATGATCCTCCAGAATGATGGGTGAATATGACCCAAGGTAACAATGTACCTTTTGTAGAAGGGCACTATCACGGGATCTAGGGGACTGAATGTAAAGAGGTAAGTGTAAACACTTAAGTACCCATCTACATATGTGGTGATCGATTCTTCAGGGGAGGGAACGACCACGTCCTTGTTTACCCAGTTTCACTCCTCTTTAACCTTATCAAGGAGGCCCTCGGTGATGGTGCAGATTTTTACCTTGTCATCGGTTTGCATCGACCTGGTATCGAAGGGGTCTTCTCTATTTTGAATTCAGCAACTGTCGAGCACCCCGTCTAAACATATTCCTCAAGGGGGACCACGCCGCAACTGCGTCGATGGCGGAGCGCGATGAAGACGGAATCTCTTTCTAAGGCACAATTTTGGATGTATGTACCATTTTTGAAAGGTGTATAGTGAAGAAATCAATTAGAATTCAGAAAAAATGAGTATGAAAAGTGAGAAGCACGAGTTCTTTGAGAGGAAAAACAGAGGAGGTAATGGTTGTAAAGGTTTGAATGAAGAACGAATCGTAGTTTTATAGGTTGAAGACGACGGTTCAGAGCCACCTGGTGGCCCACCAACGCCTGACAGGCATTTAATGACTTGGTTACTGAACCGACGGGACGTCTCATTGCTTACATCATGATTGAGTCAGCTAGTGATGTCATCGATCGAAAAAATGAAGCTCGGAGATTCATGTCGTTTCTCATCATCTTACTTTTGAGAAACGAGGGGACTATATGTATACGGTCAAAACCAGGCTTGCCCGATTTTGTATGACTAATAGAGACAGGATGGTAGGCCGAGGATCGGTCCCGTGTTACGTCAGATCACGACATGAAGATATATTGCCAAGCTTGAAATTCAAGGACTAGTTGAGACCGAGACCAGCCGAGGACGAGGCCGGACGGGATAGGTATTGAGCAAGACTGAAGAAAGCCTGCCGAGTTGAATAATGGTAAGCCGAGATATCCGTGAGCGGACAAGGATCGTGGCAGAATCTCGGCACGTATCAAATCAAGACTGGTTATTGAGCCAAACATGGGATTTCCTTCTATATACCATAAGTAGAATTCTCCTACTATATAAAGGGAGGGGGTTCTAATCATTTCTAATCATGGCATTCACGCATAACAAAGCAATATAATACATTTTTTCTCTTAAGCTCTCTTATTCTGTTGTTCAGTTCATCCTTTTGAATTAGACATTTATTTGGTTCGATGGTGATCCAGCTCGAGGGCTAAACTGTACTTCATATTGGTTCGCTTTATTTTACAGCTAATTTCTACATTAATTCTCATATTTCTCAATTTGTGCCAAGTGAAATCATGTATCCTTAAAATCACTTATAAATTTAATTGTTATCCGATTTTAAGAGTAAACAAAAGTATTTGTAGATAATTATCAATCAAAAGCATTGATAAGTAATCTAAAAAAATAATAAGAACTTTATTACAACCATTTAGACTATAATGGTATTATAAATTTATTTATACCGTCAATACATATAACTTAAATGTGGAAAAGATTGGTGAAGAGTCAAACTGTAACAATAGTCAGATAATGGCTCAAACTGAGATAGCCCAGAGGGCCAACAATAAAATGGTTTCTTAATGGACAAATGGTTTAGAGAAAGTAGTAAAGGGTGATTGGCACAAATAGGACATTTCGGTGCGACAACTTACTCTTTGACCTCACTTGCCCTATGGATAGAACTTCGAATTTAACAAGTGTCGTCTCTCGGTTGTTTCATGCAACACTTTTGACTTTTGATCTTATAAGTTTTCCCATGCGAAAAACGGGGATCAAAAAATCAAAACATCTATTTTTAAGGGAATTGAGTGTAATTTGTTGAGCAGAGCAAAATCACCAAAAGAAACCTTTGGTCATACAACCCAATATCTTATCTTTGGGCCTTCGCGCAACTCTTTTTACGGCCTCCTTTTGTATTTTTTGGGTTTTGGACCTTAAATAGGGCGAATGACCCGGGAACGAGGAGATTTTAATCTTGGGAGAATGTTGTAGTATGTTGCAATTGTTCTTTTCCTCTTTCTCTGTTAATGTAAATTTATTTTTCTCAATTTCTCTTCTGATTGTAAGGAAAACAATTTGTATGTAACCATAAAAAAGTAAGGAAAAAAATTTGTTGTGAAGAATACTATAAGTAAAATCAGGGAAACATAGCCAATAGACAATTTGACATGTTAAAACATACTCTAGGTTGTTGGTATTAACTTTCGGCTCACGTCCTTTCATTTCTTGAATTTTAGTAAGTACTATCATGTTATTTTTACAAATTGGATCTGTTGTACTCCCTTATCATTACAACAATTTATGACAGATAGAATCAACGATTAATAATTGAGTATTTGACAAAAAAAGTGAAAATTTTATATTCCAAACACAACAGTTTTAACTCTCAAAAAATAATATGACGAATTTGTTAGTAAACTGTATTTGTAAAATTATTCTGGAGATAATAAAAAATAATATTCAAACAGAAATGTAAACAAATTCGAGCTCACTGAATTCACAGTGTTTCCTTAAGGAATTTAACCCTCTCCTAGTACCCAAGAATATGGATTATTTCCTCTCAGGATAGAACGAATTACACACTGGTGTAGTGGTACTTCAAACATCAGTGTTTCAGCGAACACAAAGTTCGGTAGAAAATCACACTTACTATTGCTTTCTTTGAAGTAAAAATATGCAGAAGAAAGGAAGAGAATTCAGAAATTCGTATGAAAAATCTGAGAGAATGGACTTGTATTTATAGCCAAAGTTGGGCTGAAATCTGAAGAGGTACAACGCTTCAGTATGGCTGTTTTTGAAAAACGACCATAGCATAAATGTCATAATAAAGAGGAAAAATTGAAGGGGGCAGTTAATTTTCTGTTACAAAACCAGAAAACTGAAGATTGAATAACTGAGGTGGATTTAATATTAATATTTATTTTAATATTAATATTTTATTATTAAAACAAATATTTAATAACATTTCTGTTAATATTTACTATTAAAAAATAAATTTGGTCCAAAAATTAATCAATCGATCATTTGACCGAATCTGAAGCCGAACCGAGCGAGCGATCGAGCGACGACGACGACGGCGCGAGGCTTGCCTTCTTCTCAACTCTTTATAATCTAGAAGAAGAGAAATTGTTTATATACCCATCAAAAATCTTTTTCTCTTCCCGTATGGGACAATCAAGGAGGAAAACTCAAATATTACTCAAATATTTCATTTTCCCCTCTATTTCCCATTCAGCCTATTTCAAGCATTAATAGCCTAAAAAACCTCAACAATCCCCTACATGAATGGGGAATGGCTATATCACGGAAGTATGCATAAAAAACTGTGTGATCCGCAAGCAAGGATTAATTGCATCTGGATAAGTAGGTTTCCCTTTGAACTTTCTGTAGTGAACTTATGTCTGATATACTCGATCAATCGGTAGATATGATATTTTTGAACCGTCGAACTTTGGTGTATACCTAGACCATAAGTCACACAACCAACCCTTAACCATCTTTAGTTCTCATTATTGTGTTGGTTTCAGCCATGAACATCGCCTGGTTTCATAAGTGCATAGAGAACTGGCCTTGCAAAATTCTCTTTGAAACGACTAACACTTCACACTTACATAGGTGATTCCTAAACGTGTCATCCCGTAGATACACTATTTGAAATACCCCGTATCAAATTTAGAAATCATTAAAAACCCTTATGCTTTATCCTTGGTACTGAACATTGTCTCATCACGAGAATGGACCAAAAGTTTAGTTGACAATGTTGAACCGTCATTAATTACTTTGTTTGATCTCCTTGAACCTAGATCTTGGGATATTCAGTCTTCTAGGTAGAGTTACCGCCACTATGACTTGTTTTCGGCCATAGTCCCATTCCCCTTGATGATTTCTCAACTACCTCTCTAGTTAGGCATTTTGTAAGTGGATCCGATATATTATCACTTGAATTTACATAGTCAATCGTGATAATTTCTCTAGAGAGTAATTGTCTAACAGTTTTATGTCTTCGTCGAATATGACGAGATTTACCGTTATACATAACGCTCCCAGCCCTTCCAATTGCCGCTTGACTATCGTAATGTATGCATATTGGTGCCAACTATTTGGGCCAAAATGGAATGTGTTCCAATAAATTCCGGAGTCATTCAGCTTCTTCACCGGCTTTATCTAAGGCTATGAACTCAGCCTCCATCGTAGAGCAGGCAATACAAGTTTGTTTGGATGACTTCCAAGATACCGCTTCCCCACCAACAGTGAATACATATCCACTTGTGGACTTGGAATCAGTTGATCTGGTGATCCAATTTGCATCAAGTATCCCTCAATTACCGCAGGATATTTACTGTAGTGCAAAGCAAAGTACTTGGTATGTACTAAATACCCTAAAACTCGTTTCATGACCATCCAATGAGATTGACCTGGATTGCTCGTATATCTACTCAATTTACTTATATCACAAGCTATATTTGGTCGTGCATAATTCATGATGTACATTAAGCATCCCAACACATGAGCATAATCCAATTGTGATATGCTTTGATCTTTGTTCTTTGTTAATGCAAGATTCACGTCAATTGGAGTCTTTGCAACTTTAAAGCCCAAGTGCTTGAATTTTTCAAGTACTGTCTTAATATAATGAGATTGTGATAATGTCAGACCTTGAGAAATCTTGGATCTTAATTCCCAGAATTAAATCAGCAACTCCCAAGTCTTTCATATCAAACTTTCCAGTTAGCATACGCTTAGTCACATTTATGTTGGCAATATCATTACTCGTTATCATCATATCATCCACATATAAGAAAACAATGACTATGTGATTTGGATCATTTTTAATGTACACACATTTATCACATTCATTTATTTTAAAATCATTTGACAACATTGTTTGGTCAAATTTTGCATGCCATTGTTTGGGTGTTTGTTTTAATCCGTAAAGGGACTTAACAAGTCTACATACCTTCTTTTCTTTACCTGGAACCACAAACCCTTCAGGTTGTTCCATGTAGATTTCTTCCTCCAACTCTACATTTAAAAAGGTTGTCTTAACATCCATTTGATGAATTCCAAGACCATAAACTGAAGCTAATGCTACTAACGTTCGTATGGACGTAATTCTTATAACTGGAGAGTATGTAACAAAATAGTCAAGACCTTCTTGTTGTCTATACCCTTTGACCACAAGTGTTGTCTTATATTTGTCAATAGTGCCATCATCTTTCATTTTCCTCTTAAAGATCCATTTAGATCCCAATGGTTTATTTCCAGATGGAAGATCAACCAACTCCCATGTATGGTTGTTCAATATGGATTCTATTTCACTATTGATTGCCTCTTTCCAAAATAATGATTCCGAAGAAGACATAGCTTCTTTAAATGTTTGAGGCTCATTCTCCAATAAGAAAGCCACAAAATCTGGTCCAAATGAAGTAGACGTTCTTTGACGTTTACTACGTCTTGGATCCTCCTGATTAAATGTACTTTCTTTTGTTTCTTCCCGAGGTC
>ML374936.1:66964-87935 GCA_005239525.1 Nicotiana knightiana
TCCCATGTATGGTTGTTCAATATGGATTCTATTTCACTATTGATTGCCTCTTTCCAAAATAATGATTCCGAAGAAGACATAGCTTCTTTAAATGTTTGAGGCTCATTCTCCAATAAGAAAGCCACAAAATCTGGTCCAAATGAAGTAGACGTTCTTTGACGTTTACTACGTCTTGGATCCTCCTGATTAAATGTACTTTCTTTTGTTTCTTCCCGGTGTCATTTAGATCATTCACCAATCGACTCACATTCTTTTTTATATGGATATATATTTTTAAAGAACTCAGCATTATCTGATTCTATAACCGTATTATTATGAATGTCGGGATTTTCTGATTTATGAACCAGAAATTGATATGCTTTACTATTGGTAGCATATCCTATGAAAACACAATCAACGGTTTTCGGTCCTATTTTTATCCTTTTGGGTTTAGGAACTTGCACTTTTGCCAAACACCCCCACACTTTAAAATAATTCAAGATGAGTTTCCTTCCTTTCCATTTTTCATATGGAATGAATTGTGCTTTGCTATGGGGTACTCGATTTAGTATTCAGTTAGCTGTAAGAACGGCTTCCTCCCACAAGTTCTATGGCAAACAAAAACTTATCAACAATGTGTTCATTATCTCCTGTAATCCCATTGGATTGGGGCGTGTAAGGGGTCGATGTTTGATGAATAATTTCATATTCTAAACATGTTTCTTCAAAAGGAGATTCATATTCACCACCCCTATCACTTCTTATCATTTTGATTTTCTTGTTAAGTTGCGTTTCAACTTCATTTTTGTATTGCTTGAATGCGTTTATTGCTTCATCTTTACTATTAAGTAAGTAAACATAGCAATATCGAGTACTATCGTCAATAAAAGTTGTCACACCCCTTTTCTAACCCTCAGAAGATATTTGTTATTGGATTGTTGTGGGTTAAAGAGTTTTTCCAATTAAAGTGACAAACTTGAGTATGGATTATTTTATTTACAGAGTCGCCACTTGAAAATTTTTTTTTTTGGTGTTCCAAGTCACCTTTTATTTGAATCCCTATACAAAGGAAGATTTGACTCTTTTATTATTGGCTTGCGAAAATAAAGTTCAGGTAAGGAATTCTGTTGACCGGGGAGAAGGTGTAAGGCATTCCCCGAGTCCCGTGGTTCTAGCACGATCGCTTTATTGACTTAAACTTGGCTTGAATTAATTTTTGACAAATTGATATTTATATGCTTTTATATTTTACCTTGCCGTTTTTATATCCGGATTATTAGAAAAATTAAAAAAAATTGAAAAATAAAATGTCATAACCACACTACGCAAGCGAATGTGTGATCAGGACAAACTTTATTCATTTTATCATAACAGCGCTACGCAAGCGAATCCGCAGTTATGACAAGGATTATTTTTACATTATTACTTTTAAAAAAAAGTTACTACATTTAAAGAAATTACTAAAATATTAAGTATCGCGCTACGCAAGCGAATCTGTGATTCTAGTAAAAGAATTAATTAAATTAGAAATTAATTAAAGCTAGTAAAAATAGTATGAGATTATTGAATTAAAATATTAAAAGTTAATATCACGCTACGCAAGCGAGTCCGTGAATAAAAAAGTTAAAACGTACCTACTAGTTGCCTAGCGTTTAGATTAATTATTAAGGAGACTAAGTTATTTATTTTAATAAAAAATATTTTAAAAAAACTGATTTTTATTGAGATTATTTGACTAAAATAAAAATATGAAAAAAATTGTGCTAACTTGTTATTTAAAGAGTGGACAATCATTGATTTAAAAATGAATGAGCCAACTATTTGAGTATCAAAACTGCTGGCCCTTTTTGAACATGCTTTGGCATTGGGCCAGCCCTTGCTTATTAAACAAATGGGCCAGATTTGTTATTTGTGAAAATATGCTAACAGGTTAGTTCATTTGACCCTTTATTCTTGTTAGCCCAATCTTATTAAACACTAAATTAATACATTCCGCCCACTTTCAAATTTTTCATCAAGTCTTTAAAACAATTGTTATTCTACAAACATGATCAAGATTCTCATAAAATACTACTTAAAGTTTAACAGAGAAATACTAAGAGGCAATAAATATATAAATAAAGCAAAATAAAAGTCATGAATTTAACATTATGATCCAAAGCTTGATTTCAAGATTGAAACCTCAACACTCATCCGTACAGTAAATTTCCTGGCATATGCTTCAAGTAATCTAAACATGCTCGAATCCTCATCAATTGCTAAAAAAAATCTGCATTACAGAGTCTAAAGGTTACCTGGGTCGCAAAAAACAAATATTATAAGAGCTCAGCAACAACAAAAATCCAGCAGCAAATTGTGTTAAAACAGCCCGAAAACTTTAGAGAAGAGCCCAAAACTAAATCTAAAGAAGACTTCTACTTTTCTAAAAGTTTGCACTCTAATATTCACTCACAAAGCGCAGAAATTTTCAGCTTACTAAAGTATACAACTTCTGATTTTTTATTTAAAGATATGTGTATTCAAGCAACTCTAAAGATGTATGGAAGTGTAAGATAGTGCGTGTGAAGATGTGTCTTTTTAGAGTCCAATATGTGTGCTCATAGTGTGGAAAGACCTCCTCTTTATATAGGAAAAAAAGGACTTTTGGGACAGATTTGTTTGGCCAAAAATTTGTCCAAAATAATAGATTTTTGACCAAAAATCTGTCCAAAACCAGATTTTTGTTCAATGAACAGTTTTTCCTCACCAAAATGGACAGAATTTTAGAGTATTGCACTCCAAAACAGTCCCCGAACAGTAAAAGCAATCAAACAAAGGTCCTACACTCAAGTACCTTCTACTACCATCACAAACCAATATCAAACTAAACTATTGCTTCAAACTAGAAGATGCAAAACCTGATAACTAGACTTGAACCGTTAAACTAACAAAGAAATTAATGATTACAAACAAACAAACATGTAGTTAAGGCCATAGACAAAACTGGAGATAATGAACATGAAATTGGAACTTAACAAACAAGGCAATGCAGGATACATGTTGATAATGAAACAACTATCAAGTTGATTGAAACACAAAATCAAAAACGAGAAAATGAACTACCGATCACTTAACAGATTTCAAAATAAGGCAAAACACCAAAACTAATCAAGAAACCAGAAAATCAGTGAGCTTCGCCAATTACAAATAGTTAATCAGATTTGACAAGTGATTAACAAAACTGATTTACTAAACAAAACGTAATGACTGAGCAAACGACTAACTAATACGTGATTCGAAAAGGATACAATAATGACTAATCATCGATGATTGTCAATGAAGCTAACACGAACTAACAATCACGGATTAACAATTAATTGAAAACTTGAAGTAAACTAAACCTAAACACAAATAGGGAAAGAACATAAGTTATAAAAACCAACAACCAAACATAAGATGACTAATCACAGAATTTTAACACGAATAAACAAACAACAAAAATTTTTTAAAAAAAATCAACATAAGACGACTAATCACTGATTAAGAAAAAATAGAACTTAAACTAAACTAAAAATCTAAAAATCAGTCAATAAAGAATAAACTAAAACGGATGAACAAGGGATTAGGATTTTACCTAAACGGTCGGGCTTCAAAACAGTAGTACAAACAACTTGATGGCGAATCGACCTCCACGCCTCTCTTTCTCGACGACAAACGCCGAATAATAGAAACTCTTTCTAACAAGGTGAGTCCGGAATTTTGTCAAAGAGAAAGAGAGGTTGTGAGGTCGCATATATGTTAGAAAAAGGCTCATAGCGGCATAGGGTGGCTGGCCAGAATTCGGCCGGGTATTGGCCAAATTTTGAAGGGGTTTTGAAGGTTTTTGGGCATGGAACGGAGAAGAGGAGAGTGACAGGAGGCTGGTGATTCCATTTTGGTGTACTTTGGACGAGGGGCGGTGGCGGCAGTGGTGGCGGCACAACTAGGTTTTGATTTTGTTGATTCGTGGTGGGGATTCGGGAGATTTAGGTTGTGCATATAGAAAGAGGAAGACATTGGTGTAGGTTTTGTGGTCTTTGGACGAAGGCCGCCGGCAGTGGCGATTTCCGGCCAGCAGAGATGGGCGGCGGAGATGGTTGGTCTCTAAGAAGAAGGAGAGAGGAAGAAGAAAGAGATAAGGGGGAAAATGGGGGCAATTTTTGGCCTATCTAGGTCTTAATGTTGAGGAATTGGCGGAGGATAATAATGTTGAGGGTAACTGGATTGCCCCTACTGAACTTGCACATAAGGGTGTGGTTGCCCCCATTTGAACTTCCTTGGATCCCGAAGTCATCATGGACCCCTCATCTCTCTTATTTTTATTTGTGAAACTTCCCGACCCATTTTGGATAGCTTGAGTAGTGGCTTTGAGAGCAGCTTGGCTTACAATTCTGCCAGTCTTGAGGCCATTTTCGATCATTTCCCCTATTTTGATTGCTTCTGCAAAAGGTCTACCTATCGCGGACATCATGTTCTGAAAGTAATCAGGCTCTTGAGCCTCCAGAAAAATAGTGATCAACTCATGGTTATCCATGGGTGACTTGACTCCAGCCGCTTGCTCCCTCCACTTGATTGCATACTCCCTAAAGCTTTCAGTCGGCTTCTTCTTCATATTGGACAGGGAATTGCGATCTGGTGCAATATCTATGTTGTACTGGAATTGCTTGATGAAGGCCTGAGCTATGTCGTCCCAGACATGCCAGTAACAGATATCTTGGTCGATGAACCATTCTGGGGCTACCCCCGCAAGGCTTTCCCCAAAATAATCCATCAACAATTCTTCTTTTCCACCTGCACCCCTCAGCTGGTTGCAGTACCTTTTTAAGTGGGCGATAGGGTCACCGTGTCCATCATACTTCTCAAATTTTTGGGTCTTGAACCTTGGCGGAAAATGGATGTGAGAGAACATGCATATATCACTGAAAGATACAGTTTGTGACCGCCTAGTCCTTGTATGTTATTTATGTTATGTTCAAGACTTTTCATCTTCCTGGCCATCTCATCTGGCTCAACTGTCTAGGCAGGCTTTTCATTTTCCACCGGGAACTCGTACTGAGGAGTCTGGCTGTATAGAGCCGAGACCCTGAAAGCCATATTTGGAGAGTAGTATTGGCCATCACAAGCATGGGATGGTGGCTCGTTGTTTAGCCTCGCCACAGGAGGTGGTGGCGGGATTGTATATACCGGTGCGCCAGACACAACAAGAGGGGTGTTCCTGACCGGTGCGGCTGGACATTAGAGGTTCCAGGAGCGGCATGGAAGCTGTAGTTTGGCACATACCCTGGTGGTAGAATGTGATCGCTCGTTGCATGGGGCGGTAGTCGAGTAGCCAGGGGTACAATAGAAGTTCCTTCTGAGGGATCCTGAGGCGGAGGCTGACCGGAGACCCAAGCCTGATATACATCAGCCAGTTGTTGTTTTAATCTTCTTACTTCCTCCGACTCTTGCTCAACTGACTGGCCATGGGGGTCGTCACTGACCAACTCGATTTCATCATTATTAGCCATCGGTACCTTCCCTTTAGGTATGGTGAAGTAATGATGTGTTGCCAGTTTCACCANAACCTTAAGCTTACTAACTAAGAGACAACAAACGTGTTAGGGTTAAGCATTTTACACATATGAATCACACGTAATATGCCATGTTCCTAACATTGTCACCATTTCTAACATGCTTTTGGAAGGCTTCATGTTTCATCCCGGCTTATAAGGTTTTTGCTTATTAGTGCTCTCAAATCTTTTCTTTTTCTCTTCTCTTTTTTTTTCTTCTCTTTCTCATTTTTCGCTTTTTTTTCACTTGCCTATTTTTGTTCCCTCATTTTAGAGTTATTGAAATATTTTGATCGAACCTTTTAGGGGTTGCCTACGTATCATGTCACCGCATGAATCAGATCATCACGTAGTTCAGGGACACGACCCTCTTCTTTTTTCTTTTTTTTTATACAAAACAAACATTGTTTGGTTTTTTTTTTCGAATTTTTTCCAAAACAAAATCTTTTTCATTGATTTTCATTTTTTGGTACAAGACTCAATAACAAGAATTACATAAAGATAACCATTTAAACAAGACCATACTTGACTCAAACAGACTTTCTAAAACAAAGGGAAAAATAACAAGACTCCAAACAACAAAAGACTCTTACATACTCAAAAACCACAAAGGAACAGTCAAAATGGACTGCCAGCTAAAAGAAGATCTAAAATTCTTCAAGATAATCCACCAGAATTATTGTAGTCATGGAGCTTATTTCTGCGGCTAACCCCCAACGTCGTGGTATATCCTCTATAAATCTGCAGATATGTGACGAGCGACGTTCAATGATACTTCAGCAAATTGTTCGGGCGTCATTCCCTGACAACTCCTGCAAGCTCGGGAGGTATATGTGGCTACCTCGAGGATCTTTCCCTTAATGTGTTCCTGAGCCAAGTGAAACTCTTAATTTTGTTGACCACGGGTCTCAGCTAGATCCAGTGCATCACGCTCGCGCTCCAAGGCCATATCTCTTTCACACCGAATTTCCAGTGACTCCCGCTCCAACCGATTGATCATACTTTGGTAGTGATGTCTTTCTATTTCAAACTCCGCGATCTGGCGCTCCTTTCTTGACTCAACTCCCCCTATCTGACCTCTCGGACCTTGTATTAATGGAGCAAAACCTTTGCGCTCATGATCACGGACCACCTTGAACTGAGCTTCTCTTTCTTCATGTTGTTGAGCGGTAGTGATCACTTTTTACTGCCTAATTTGAGCTTTGAGTGCTCGCCTCTCTTGTTCCCACTTAGCCTTTTCCCGCTCGAAATCAACCTGTTGTATGTCCATGGCTGTCTCCAGAATGGCTTTATCTTCTTGTAAAATGTCAATACGGGATTGGAACTCTAGTGTTACTTCCCTTCTGGTTTCTCTAACTCTGGCATCGATCTCCTCTTCCCAATCAATTGCATGTCGTATGGATCTTTCTGACCTTTGCTCCGTGATAGCCTGGTTGTGAAACCACTCAAGGTATGTGGGTCTTACCTCCCCACGTTCACGATCAGCTACCATCTCATCCAAATCAGAAAATCGACCACCAAACCAAACCTTTTGTGCATATGATCCCTTGGAGTTTCCTCTACCTTGAATTCCCACATGAACGGACGCATGTCCTCAGTCGGGGGCCTCTTTTGCTCTCTCCCTAGCTGGCGCATGACGCGCAGGGGTGCATAGGGTTGGACACCTCTGAAACCCATGAGTATGAAGAACGAACGATACATCGACATATGCATGATCCTAGCATAAGGGAACCAATAATAGTTCCAAGTGATTCTATCAGCACTCAACGAATCGAGCAATGTCCTCCAAGCCCTCACCCCCTCTGGAAGATTACAACTTGCGGCCCTGTCTGGGTGACATCCGATGTAATTCAACCAATTGTCACTAAAATTTATTACTATTGGATGATGATAAAGGTGCTCTATTAACCACATTTGCAGCAGAATGTTGCATCCCTTGAATTAATATTCACCCTCTTGGCAGTGGGTCAAAGCTCGAAAAATATCTCCCAGAATCATGGGAAGAATGGTGTGACCCTTGCTACTTTGCAAAAATGAGACTACCGTAGCTAATCGAATTCTGATGCGCCCACCGCACTCTGGAAATACCATGATCCCCATAAAGGATATCATGAACGCGAAGACTCTCAACTCCCTCCATGCGTCGTAACTCAATTGGTTGATGAATTTTGTGCCCGAGAAGTTTTCAAACTCTTTCTCGTCCCCAAATATGTCATAGAAATATTCCAACGGAACCCAATCTTCGTCCAGGCAACCCATCTGGATTCGAATGAGGCATAACTTTTTCAAAAGGTTGTTCACCCATCTGGATCTGGTTACTTCTTTGTGGAGAATTCATGGTGAACCTAAGAATAAGATAAAAAGGGGTCAGGACTTTCCTAATCTATATGAAATTCTGATTATTCCTTTTTATTTATTTTAAAAAAGAAAAACGTCATTTAGGACTCGATCTATTTACTATTTTTGAAATTAGCAGACACAAAAAGTAGGGAAATGACTATTATTATAAAAACAACCTTTTGATTCTTCCACGAAAGGCTTAGAGGATTTCTCAGTAAAAACGACTAAGCATGGGGACAAAATAAAAATAAAAATAAAAATAAAAAAGCAAAATAAGAAATAGACAAACTAAAAATGGCTACTTTAACAAAAACGACCCTTCAGTACATTCCAGGAAGATCTTAAGGTTGTCTTGGAAAAACGGCCAGAATACTAGGGCAAACAGTAAAAGGTGACCAAAGAATATGATCTTTTTTTTTTTCTGAATTTCGAAAAAACTTTTAAAGAAGAAAGGAACTTTTTTTTCCGGATATTTGGACCTTTATTTTGAATTTATGAAAGGAATACTTCTAAAGAAAAAGAACTTTTTTTTTTGAATCTTGAATTTTCTTTTCAATTTTCGAAAGAATGAAAATATTTTTGATTTTTTATTCTAGTTTTTTTCCAAAATGTTTTTTCTTTTTTTTCTTTTTAAAGAAAGAAAATATTTTTTGAATTTTGATTTTTTGATTTTTTTTGAATTTTGGGAAAAAGACTTCGAAAAAGAAGGTAGAAAAATATTTTTCGGATTTTGATTTTATTCTCTTTTAAAATGGAAGAAAATATTTTTGGGCTTAAATTTTTTTTATTTGGGATTTCTAAAGAAAGACTTCTAAAGAATGAATTAAAGGAATTCTTTTTTTGGGATTTTTGAAAAATGGGGGCCGAAACTTATGAAATTTGCCTACGTATCTCACATCCGGTGAGAATCAGATCTGCGTAGTTCGGTGAAACTGAGTATTTTTCTCTTTTGACTTTTTATGAAATTAATCTTTACACCTCACTTCATACTACTACAAAATCTTAGTAAAAAAAAAGATTATTTGTACTAAACTAGGAGAATGTTTTTCTTTCTTTTTTTTCTTTTTTGAAATTTCGCTTAACTATTTTCTAAAGTCGGTCAACAACGCAAGCAAGCCTTCCAAATAATGTAACAAGTAGCACAAAAGTGGACATGGTGGTCTCAAAGAGGATACTTGTCTTATACGGACCCGACCCCTGTGTCGAGTTTCGCTAAGTTAAATGCACGTGATGCAAATAAAGCGAACCTACTAGGGATATCTGGCATGAGGTTTGTTCTTCTAGGTTTAAATCCTAGTGGAGAATGTATCTAGACTGGCTTACTTGAGCGGACAACTCGAGCCGGGGAGGGTCAGTATACCGGTAGCATTGCTTTCCGGCTTAACTGGTGGTGCCCCCCGCCTAAAACATGTGTGACTAAAATCCTTCACCGAGTGACAAGCAACTCGGCTATCTCAAAGAAAGTGGGTTATGTCAAGCAAATGCCCAATTTTTAGTTTCAAGAAGACTCAGAGGGGATGCGTGAGAAGACAGCTTATATGTACAGTTCAACAATATCAAAACCGTAAAAAGCAAACAAGTAGCACATTAGGCACAAATAAATCACAATATATACAAAATTAATGAATCCAAATAAAGAGCCAACATGTACAAGCTCGAATTCTGGTTGTCCAGCAGAGTCGCCGGAGCTGTCACACCCCTTTTCTAACCCCCAGAAGATATTTGTTATTGGATTGTCGTGGGTTAAAGAGTTTTTCCAATTAAAGTGACAAACTTGAGTAGGGATTATTTTATTTATAGAGTCGCCACTTGAAATATATTTTTTTCCGGTGTTCCAAGTCACCTTTTATTTGAATCCCAATACAAAGAAAGATTTGACTCTTTTATTATTGGTCTGCGAAAATAAAGTTCGGGTAAGGAATTATTTTGACCGAGGAGAAGGTGTAAGGCATTCCCCGAGTCTCGTGGTTCTAGCACGGTCGCTTTATTGACTTAAACTTGGCTTGAATTAATTTTGTACAAATTGATATTTATATGCTTTTATATTTTTACCTTGCCGCTTTTATATCTGGATTATTAGAAAAATTTAAAAAAAAAAAGTTGAATAATAAGATGTCATAACCACACTACGCAAGCGAATGCGTGATCGGGACAAGATTTATTCATTTTATCATAACAGCGCTACGCAAGCGAATCCGCAGCTATGGAAAGGATTATTTGTACATTATTACTTTTAAAAAAAAGTTACTACATTTAAAGAAATTACTAAAATATTAAGTATCGTGCTACGCAAGCGAATCCGTGATTCTAGTAAAAGAATTAATTAAATTAGAAGTTAATTAAAGCTAGTAAAAATAGTATGAGATTATTGAATTAAAATATTAAAAGTTAATATCATGCTACGTAAGTGAATCCGTGAATAAAAAAGTTAAAACGCACCTACTAATTGCCTAGCGTTTAGATTAATTATTAAGGAGACTAAGTCGTTTATTTTAATAAAATAAAATAAAAAGATTTTTATTGAGATTATTTGACTAAAATAAAAATATGAAAAAAGTTGTGCTAACTTATTATTTTAAAGAGTGGACAATCATTGATTTAAAAATGAATGAGCCAACTATTTGAGTATCAAAACTGTTGGCCCTTTTTGAACATGTTTTGGCATTGGGCCAGCCCTTGCTTTTTAAACAAATGGGCCAGATTTGTTATTTGTTAAAAGGGGCCAACAGGTTAGTTCATTTGGCCATTTATTCTTGTTAACCCAATCTTATTAAACACTAAACTAATACATTCTGCCCACTTTCAAAATTTTCATCAAGTTTTTAAAAAAATTTCTTTTTCTACAATCATGATAAAGATTCTCATAAAATACTACTTAAAGTTTAACAGAGAAATACTAAGAGGCAATAAATAAATAAATAAATAAATAAAGCAAAAGAAAAGTCATGAATTTAACATTATGATCCAAAGCTTGATTTCAAGATTGAAACCTCAACACTCATCCGTACAGTAAATTTCTTGGCATATGCTTCAAGTAATCTAAACATGCTCGAATCCTCATCAATTGCTAAAAAAAATCTGCATTACAGAGTTTAAAGGTTACCTGCGTCGCAGAAAACAAATATTATAAGAGCTCAGCAACAGCAAAAATCCAGCAGTAAATTGTGTTAAAACAGCCCAAAAAGTTTAGAGAAGAGCCCAAAACTAACTCTAAAGAAGACTTCTACTTTTCTAAAAGTTTGCACTCTAATATTCACTCACAAAGCGCAGAAATTTTCAGCTTACTAAAGTATACAACTGCTGATTTTTTGTTTAAAGATATGTGTGTTCAAGCAACTCTAAAGATGTATGGAAGTGTAAGATAATATGTGTGAAGATGTGTCTTTTTTAGAGTCCAAGATTTGTGTTCATAGTGTGGAAAGACCTCCTCTTTATATAGGAGAAAAAGGACTTTTGGGACAGATTTGTTTGGCTAAAAATCTGTTCAAAACCAGATTTTTATTCAATGAACAGTTTTTCCTCACCAAAATGGACAGAATTTTGGAGTATTATACTCCAAAACAGTCCCCTAACAGTAAAAGCAACCAAACAAAGGTCCTACACTCAAGTACCTTCTACTGCCCTCACAAACCAATACCAAACTAAACTATTGCTTCAAACTAGAAGGTGCAAAATCAGATAACTAGACTTGAATCGTTAAATTAACAAAGAAACTAATGACTACAAACAAACAAACATGTAGTTAAAGACATATACAAAACTGGAGATAATGAACATGAAATTGGAACTTAACAAACAAGGCAATGCAGGATACATGTTGATAATGAAACAACTATCAAGTTGACTGAAACACAAAATCAAAACGAGAAAATGAACTAACGATCACTTAACATATTTCAAAATAGGGCAAAACACCAAAATTAATCGCGAAACCAGAAAATCAGTGAGCTTTGCCAATTACAAATAGTTAATCGGATTTGACAAGTGATTAACAAAACCGATTTACTAAACAAAACGTAATAACTGAGCAAAAGACTAACTGATACGTGATTCGAAAAGTATACAATAACGATTAATCATCGATGATTGTCGATGAAGCTAAGACGAACTAACAATCACGGATTAACAATTAATTGAAAACTTGAAGTAAACTAAACCTAAACACAAATAGGGAAAGAACATAAGTTATAAAAACCAACAACCAAACATAAGACGACTAATCACAGAATTTTAACACGAATAAACAAACAATACGAATAAACAATACAAATAAACAAACAACATAAATTTTTTTTTAAAATCAACATAAGACAACTAATCACTAATTAAGAAAAAATAGAACTTAAACTAAACTAAAAATCTAAAATCAGTCAATAAAGAATAAACTAAAATGGATGAACAAGGGATTTGGATTTTACCTAAATGCCCGGGCTTCAAAACAGTAGTACAAACAACTCGATGGCGAATCGACCTCCACGCCTCTCTTTTTCGACGACAAACGCCAAATAATACAAACTCTGGCTAACAAGCTGAGTCAGAAATTTTGTCAAAGAGAAAGAGAGGTTGTGAGGTCGCATATATGTTAGAAAAAGACTCATAGCGGCATAGGGTGGCTGCCAGAATTCGGCCGGGTATTGGCCAGATTTTGAAGGGGTTTTGAAGGTTTTGGGGCATGGAACGGAGAAGAGGAGAGTGACAGGAGGCTGGTGATGCCATTTTGGTGTATTTTGGACGAGGGGCAACGACGGCAGTGGTGGCGCCGCAACTAGGGTTTGATTTTGTTGATTTATGGTGGGGATTTGGGGGATTTGGGTTGTGGATATAGAAAGAGGGTGAAAAGAGGAAGAGATTGGTGTAGGTTTTGTGGGCTTTGGAAGAAGTCCGCCGGCGGTGGCGATTTCCGGTCGGCGGAGATGGTTGGTCTCTAAGAAGAAGGAGAGAGGAAGAAGAAAGAGATATGAGGAAAAATGGGGGCAATTTTCGGCCTATCTAGGTCTTAAATACCAAGAAGAGAGATCAAATAATGACCCTTGGATAAGGGAGAGATGAAGGGATGAGATTTGGCCTGGGCTCACTTAATGAAACGGCGTAGTTTAAACATGAAACTACGTCGTTTTGGACCAGGTCTTGGCAGGCCATTTATTGGACCATGCATGGCCGAACTGGGCTCAAATCTTGGGCCAATTTTGGTTTAATGTTAATTAAATACACTAGCCCAAACTCTTAACCCCTAATTATTTTATTTAGTCCTAAAGAAAACATACAAGTAAAAGAAAAATCTTTTTGGTGTATATAATTTAAAGATACAAAACTAAAATATACAAATAAAAGGTAAAAAATATTTTTGGTATTTTTAATAAAGGAATGCAAATAAAAATGCACAAACAATTATAAAATATTTAGTAAATGTGGATGTCCACTACTCCCACTACTTTCACCCATGATATAAATAACCTCCCACTACTTATCACTTTTATGATTGTAACTTCCACACCTCCATAACCTCTCCCCATGATATCAAAGGTTAATGTCGCGTTTAAGACAATCCTTTTGTAACCTACAATGTAATAGTATAAATAGAGGCATGAAGTGTGATATGTTACACACTTGAACACTTGATGAAATAAGAAAGTTATCTCTTCTTCTCTTATTCTACTTATCTTCTTGTCTTACATTGTTACTTTGAGCTACATTTTTTACACGTTATCATCATGAAGTTGAGCTCTTTTTGTTGATCAGAAAATAAAATTTCTCAGTCTTCAATTGGATCAAAGATGAGTAATAATGATTTATGTCTTTTTAATAGTGCTACAACTCACACAATATTAAGAGAAAAGAAATTTTTCTCTTATTTGATTATGAAAAAGGCATATGTTAATACAATATCTGGTAGTACAAAGTTAATTGAGGGCTCTGGAAGAGCGACCTTATTACTACCAGAAGGAACTGTATTAACTATTGATAATGCATTCTGTTGTAGTAAGTCTCAAAGAAACTTGTTGAGTTTCAAAGCTATTCGTCAAAATGGTTACCATGTTGAGACCTCTAATGAAGGAAATGTTGAATACCTTTATATTACTACAATGAAAGCTGGAAAAAAATGTGTGCATGAAAAATTACCCGCATTTTCTTCTAGATTGTACCACACAAACATTGGTGTGGTTGAATCATATGCCATAGTAAACAAAAGGTTTACTGCTTCTAATGATTTTATCATTTGGCATGACTTGTTAGGCCATCCTGGTTCTAACATGATGCGCAGAATAATAGAGAATTCAAATGGGCACACATTGAAGAATAAGAATATTCTTCAATTTAAGGAATTCTCTTGTGCTGCTTGTTCTCAAGGAAAATTGGTTACTAAACCATCAACAGTTAAAGTTGGGATTAAATCCCCTGCATTTCTGGAACGTATACAGGGTGATATATGTGGGCCTATACACCCTCTATGTGGACCATTCAAGTATTTTATGGTCTTGATAGATGCATCTACAAGATGGTCACATGTGTGCTTATTGTCAACTCGTAATATGGCATTTGCAAGATTGTTGGCCCAAATAATAAGGTTAAGAGCACAATTTCCAGATTATGCAATTAAGACAATTCGTCCTGATAATGCTGGTGAATTTACATCTCAGGCCTTTACTGATTATTGTATGGCCACTGGAATAAAAGTTGAGCATCCAGTTGCTCATGTTCATACTCAAAATGGTCTAGCAGAATCATTGATTAAACGCCTCCAATTAATTGCTATACCATTGCTAATGAGGACAAAACTTCCCCTTTCAGTGTGGGGACATGCTATTTTGCATGCAGCAGCACTTGTGCGCATAAGGCCAACCAGTTATCATGAAGTCTCCCTATTACAGTTGGCTTTTGGTCAGGAGCCAAATATTTCTCATCTAAGAATTTTTGGATGTGCGGTATATGTTCCAATTTCTCCACCACAACGCACAAAGATGGGTCTCCAAATAAGGTTGAGAGTATATGTTGGTTATGAATCTCCTTCTATTATAAAATATCTTGAGCCTATGACAGGTGATTTGTTTACAACCAGATTTGCTGATTGTCATTTTAATGAATCAGTTTTCCCAACATTAGGGGAGAAAATAAACGGCTGGAGATAGACTAGAACGTATTATCTCTATCTCATTTGGATCCTCGTACAAATCAATGTGAACAAGAAGTTCAAAAGATCATTTATATGCAAAATGTTGCAAATCAATTGCCAGATTCATTTACTAACCTTCTGCGGGTTACTAAATCACATATTCCAGCTGTAAATGCTCCAATTCGAGTTGATGTCCCAACTGGACAATATGATAATACAAATGAGTCTAGGCCACGCCTTAAACATGGTAGACCAATCGGTTCCAAGGATAAAAATACCGGAAAAAGGAAAGGAGCAAATGATCAAGTTGATCATAACATGGTGGCAATTGCTCAAGAGGAGCATAAAGACATTGTAATTGATAAGACCTCACAGGAGGTTTTAGTACATGAAAATGATGAAAATGAAGAGATCTCAATAAGCTATGTCTCTACGGGTAAAAGGTGGAACCGAAATAATGTTGTTTTTAACAACAATTTTGCATATAATGTTGCAGTTGACATAATGCAACAAGATGAGAATCTTGAGCCAAAATCTGTCGATGAATGTAGACAAAGAAATGATTGGCCAGAATAGAAAAACGCAATTCAAGCGGAATTGGCTACACTCAAAAAACGTAAAATTTTTGGACCAATAATCCGAACGCCTGAAGGTGTCAAGCCAGTGGGGTACAAATGGTTTTTTGTGCGAAAAAGAAATGAGAAAGGTGAAGTCGTAAGATATAAAGCACGACTTGTTTCACAAGGGTTTTCGCAAAGGCCTGCATTGATTACATTGAGACATATTCTCCTGTGGTAGATGCAATTACCTTCAGGTATCTAATAAATCTTGCAGTCCATGAAAAGCTTGATATGCGCTTGATGGATGTTGTCACATCCTACTTATATGGCTCCCTGGACAATGAAATTTTTATGAAAATTCCCGAAGGATTTAAAGTTCCTGAAGCACATAAAAATTCAAGGGAAACTTGTTCAGTAAAGCTTCAGAAATCCGTATACAGATTGAAGCACATGGAGAATGTGGTACAATCGTCTTAGCGAGTATTTGCTAACGGAAGGGTACAAAAATGACCCTATTTGACCCTATGTCTTTATTAAGAGGTCTGGATCTGAATTTGTCATCATAGTTGTGTATGTTGATGACTTGAATATCATTGAAACTTCTAAAGAGCTTCCAAAGGCTGTAGAGTGTTTGAAGAAAGAATTTTAAATGAAAGATCTTGGTAAGACAAAATTTTGTCTTGGCCTACAGATTGAGCATGTAACAAATGGAATTTTTGTCCATCAATAAACATACACTGAAAAGGTGTTAAAGCGATTTTACATGGATAATGCACATCCATTGAGTACCCCAATGGTTGTGAGATTGCTTGACATAAATAAAGATCCATTCCGACCTCAAGAAAATGATGAAGAGTTTGTTGGTGATGAAACGCCATATCTTAGTGCAATTGGGCACTGATGTATCTTGCTAACAATACCCGGCCAGATATTGCATTTGTTGTAAGCTTATTAGCAAGATTCAGTTCCTCCCCAACAAGAAGACATTGGAATGGTGTTAAGCATATATTTAGATATTTTCGGGGAACTCTAAATATGGGATTGTTCTATTCTAATGAATTCAAGTCAGAAATGGTTGGCTATATTTGTCTGATCCACATAAAGCTCGATCTCAAACAGACTATTTGTTTACATATGGAGGTACAGATATATCATGGCGTTCAATGAAACAAACAATAGCTGCCACATGTACTAATCATGCTGAGATAATAGCCATTCATGAAGCTAGTCGGGAATGTGTTTGGTTGAGATCAATGACTCAACATATTCAAGAAATGTGTGGGTTTTATGGAAAAAGATAATCCAACTATACTATATGAAGACAATGTTGCTTGCATCGCTCAACTGAAAGGAGGATACGTAAAATGAGACAAAACAAAACACATTTCAACAAAATTCTTTTTCACGCATGATCTTCAACAAAATGGTGAAATTAATGTTCAACAGATTCGTTCATGTGAAAATTTGGCTGATTTGTTCACTAAGGCATTACCAACGTCAACATTTGAGAAGTTGAGACAGAAGATTGGAATGCGGCGTCTTCGAGAAATAAAGTGATGTTTTCATGAGGGGGAGTAAGATAAGTGTTGTACTTTTTTTCCCTTAGCCTAGGTTTTGTCCTACTGGGTTTTCCTGATAAGGTTTTTAACGAGGCAGCAAATAAAGCTTATTACAGATATGTGTACTCTTTTTCGTTCACTAAGATTTTTTTCCCACAGGGTTTTTTTTTTCTTAGTAAGGTTTTAACGAGGCATATTATCTATTTTTAGACATCCAAGGGGGAGTGTTATAAAATATTTAGTAAATGTGGATGTCCACTACTCCCACTACTTTCACTCATGATGTAAATAACCTCCCACTACTTATCATTTTTATGATTGTAACTCCCACACCTCCATAACCTCTCCCCGTGATCTTCCCCATGATCTCAAAGGTTTATGTCATGTTTAAGACAACCCTTTTGTAACCTACAATGTAATAGTATAAATAGAGGCATGAAATGTGATATGTTACACACTTGAACACTTGATGAAATAAGAAAGTTATCTCTTTTTCTCTTATTCTACTTATCTTCTTGTCTTACATTGTTACTTTGAGCTATATTTTTAACACAAACAATTAAAATCATCCAAATACTAGTATTAAAAGCATGCAAAAATTAGGTATTCACAAAAGTTATGAAATACTTCTTTCCACCGCGAGATGGTATTGACTTCATGTCACAAATATCTGTGTGAATTAAGTCTAAAGGATTTGAATTCCTTTCAACTGACTTATAAGGATGTTTAACATACTTAGATTCCACACATATTTGACATTTTGATTTGTTGCATTCAAACATAGGCAATACTTCCAAGTTAATCATTTTCCGCAAGGTCTTATAATTGACATGACCCAAACGTATATGCCATAATTTATTTGACTCAAGTAAGTAAGACGAAGCTGAAATTTTATTATTATTTTCAACAACCATTACATTCAGCTTAAAAAGTCCCTCAATGAGGTAACCTTTTCCTACAAATATTTTATTATTACTTATTACAACCTTATCGAATACAACGACATATTTAAAATTATTCTTAACAAGAAGTCCAGCAGATACTAAATTCTTCCTAATCTCGGGAACGTGAAGGAAGTTGTTTAAAGTCACCACTTTGCCGAAAGTCATTTTGAGAAATATCTTCCTACATCCTTAAATCTTGGCCTTTGCAGCATTTCCCAAAGAAAGCGTCTCTTCAGGTCCAACAGGAGCATAAGTAGCAAAAGCTTCTATAACAGCACAAACATGACGAGTGGCTCCAGAATCAATCCACCACTATGTAGGATTTCCCACCAAGTTGCATTCGGAAAGCATGGCGCACAAGTCATCAATATCATCATGCTTTTCAACCATGTTTGCTTGACCCTTCTTCTTGTCTTTCTTCGGAACACGACACTCCGTAGATTTGTGTCCTACTTTTTCACAGTTGTAGCAATTTCCACTGAACCGCTTCTTGCTTGGGTTATTTTTCGGTCCAAAAGCCTTCTTGCTCTTTTGTTATCTTCAACAATATTTGCTCTCATTATTGTTGAGTTTCCACGGCCTCTCTTGTCAGCAGCTTTATTACCCTCTTGGATTCTCAACCAAACAATGAGATCTTCAAGGGACATCTCCTTGCGTTTGTGTTTCAAATAAATTTTGAAGTACTTCCACAACGGAGGCAACTTCTCAATCATCGCTGCTACTTGAAATGCTTTATTGATGGCAAGACCTTCAATGAAAATTTTGTTAGTAAACATAATAAAATTAATACTACCAACATTAGTATTAATTCTACTTATACCTTCAGCAAGGAAATCGTGAATAATCACTTGCAATTCCTGGACTTGGGTAATAATAGACTTGTTATCTACCATTTTGTAGTCCAAAAATTTTGCGGCAACGAACTTCTTCAACCGGGCATCTTCAGTTTTGTATTTCTTTTCAAGCGCAATCCACAGCTCCACGCCACTGTATACGTTATACAAAGCGTCCTCCAGTCTGTTAAGAATATTATTCTTGCACAGAAAATCAGAGTGCTTCCACGCCTCAATCACGAGAAAGCGTTCATTCTCTGGAGTTTCATCGGAAAACACATGAATATCTTCCTTGATGAACTTCTGGAGACTTAGGGTAGTCAAGTAGAAGAACATCTTTTGCTGTCAGCGCTTAAAATCAATCCCGGAAATTTTTTCGGGTTTTTCCACCGGTGGCAATATTGCCGGTGTTGTTCGGCTCGTTGAGGCATTGGCAGTTACCATCGGAACAACTTGGTTTTCGTTGTCATTCGTCATTTCTGTAAAAGAATGACACAACCGTTAAAATCACGTAGATTTTAATCTCCAATAGAGTAGAAAACCACAAAGGCTTTACTCTCCAGAAACAATGAGTATAACACAAATACAGAAAATATATTTAAATTCCTTAAGCTTGTTAGTAAACTATATTTGTAAAATAAATCTGGAGATAATAAAAATTAATATTCAAACAGAAATGTAAACGAAATAAAAACAAATTCGAGCCCACTGAATTCACAGTGTTTCCTTAAGGAATTTAATCTCCTCCTAGTACCCAAGGTTATGGATTATTTCCTCCCAGGATAGAACGAATTACATACTGGTGTAGTGGTACTTCAAACACCAGTGTTTTAGTAAACACAAAGTTCGGTAGCAAATCACACTTACTATTGCTTTCTTTGAAGTTAAAATATGCAGAAGAAAGGAGGAGAACTCAGAAATTCGTATGGAAAATCTGAGAGAATGGACTTGTATTTATAGCCAAAGTTGGGCTGAAATCTGAAGAAGTGCAACTCTTCAGAATGGTTATTTTTGCAAAATGGCCATAGCATAAATGTCATAATAAAGAGGAAAAATTGAAGAGGGTAGTTAATTTTCTGTTACAAAACCAGAAAACTGAAAATTGGATAACTGAAGTGGATTTAATATTAATATTTATTTTAATATTAATATTTTATTATTAAAATAAATATTTAATAACATTTCTGTTAATATTTACTATTAACAAATAAATTTGGTCCAAAAATTAATCAATCGATCATTTGATCAAATCTGAAGCTGAAGCCTAGCCGAGCGACGACGGCGCGATGCTTGCCTTCTTCTCAACTCTTTATAAGCTAGAAGAAGAGCAATTATTTATATTACTCAAATATTTCATTTTTCTCTCTATTTTCCATTCACCCCATTTTAAGCATTACTAGCCTAAAACCCCAATAGAATTAACCCAAATGGCCGCTCATCTAATTTCTTAAACTAAAAATAGTCAAATAACGTATAGTTGTATAACTATGTATAATTAATGTTTAATGTGTGTATACCGACTAAAAAAGTGAATATTAAATCTGATCGGCTATTTACGTAACAATCCCAAATAATATTGTACAAAATAGGACAGAAGAGTAAGTAATGCAATAAATTAAAAGCATATAAATTCTAATGATTAGTTAATTGATTCAAAGTATAAGGTGCCACCGTGCCATGGTGAGCATCAACTATGCAGGCTTGAGTTCAACTCGACTCAACTCTTATTCTAGCTCAACTCTTTTCAAGAGAAGCAACCAGTCAAAATTCGACTTGGTTGAATCACGTTAAAAAATAAAATTATTTCTTTCCACCAATAAACTTTAATGTATTTTTATACAATAATTGAACCTTTTTATATAATAGTTATTGACTCGATTGAGTATTTAACATGCAAGCCCATCTTGGCTAGGCAAAATCTCAAGTCAAGCCTACTAAGATGCAAAAGAAAACTAGGTATCGTTAGTTAAGAGTTCTGGAGATTAAATTCCATTTGTACCCATTGAGGAACAATTTGTCACTTCTCCAAAATGCAACCAGGGAAAAAAGGAGGGGGGGGGGGGGGGGGGGGGGGGAAA